>VDFB02092761.1:0-63870 GCA_007258455.2 Sequoia sempervirens | reverse complement strand
CATGCCTAGGCGGACTTTCCAAGGCATCTTCCAAGTGAAGGCGGACTTTCTAGGATGCTTGGACATGCATGGGCGGACTGTAGAACCTTTTTGTATTTCCTTTCTTGTGGATGGCGGACTTTGGATGGGTCTAGGATATGCTTCCTCCAAGATGGCGGACTTTAGATGTTCTTTGGACAAGCAAGGGCGGACTTTGGATGGGTCTAGACACTTCCCCTTTGAGTCATGGCGGACTTTGGAGAACTTTAGGATGTGCAAGGCGGACTTCAAAAGATTTTGGCATCATCCTCTTTGATGCTGGGCGGACTTCCTTAGTTCTTAGACTTCCCTCTTTGCTGCTGGGCGGACTTTACCAGCTTCTAGACATCTTCCTTCATCCTTCTTTCATGGTGAATTTCAGACTTAGCCATTTATTTCATGAATTTCATCTTTTTTGAGCTGATTTTTGGTGATTTCGACCTCAGATCTGATTGATCTTGAACTGGTTTTCCAGAATTTGATGCTTTTTGGGTCTGATTTTTCATGCTTTTTGACTTGTTTTTCCAGATTTTTCAAATTTTCTCTTTGATTTTCTGAGTGATTTTTTGATTTTTTTGGACTTCTGAGTGCATTTTTGGAATTCGGGACCTTCTAAATATAGAAACTTTCCAAAAATAGAAACTTTCTAAAAATAGAAAAAGCAAACCCTAAAAAATAGGGAACCTTGTTTGGCCCAAAAATGCTAAAAATGAAAAATCGAAAAACAAAATTTCCTAAAAGTAGAAGTGGCCGACTACTTGTAATTCACAGCATTTTGTTTCGGGCTCTCTCTGAAATGCTTCCATGACGCTTTAATGACCAGATTTAAGTTTAAGGAATTACTAACTTGCACGTAACCCTCGCAAACCTAGGGACCAAACCTTAACAAGGTGATCTCACCTAAATCCTGTAAGCAAGGAGACAAAACTCAAAACTAGGCAGCAACTGGGGTTCCCATTGGCTGATGGGGCCATGTGAAAAGAACAACAATAATTCCTAGGGCTTCCTCATTATAATATTTTATACTCAGCTGAGATCTTGATATTGAAGATTAAGAAGTGGGCACAGGATTTTTAAAATCCTCAAAGGGTATCTAGCATATTTTGCAAGGTCTCAGTTCCTAATATGGAGGTAGCACAGTACCTTCATGCATGGTTTTGTGATAACCAGTCCATGGACTAGAAGAAGTTATTTTTTATGATGAGAAGCACACTTCTATATTAAATTATATAAAAATATAATACACTAGTTCACATAAAAGATGGGTGGAATGGAATCACACCTCCAACAGTTGATACAAGAGTCAACAAACAAAAGAAATGGTCACCCTGCTATGTACCTAAAGGTATACCAGCAAGAAGAGAAAGGTTGTGATCAGGTTGGTTGCCCCAACCATCTGGGAGATCCTGGCCCAAAAAACCCATATCCACTCTGATTCGGTAGTGGTGGTGATAACATAATGTTTATTAATGGATTAATTTCTAAATAATTCTCAAGAAAAAGATCTATTTTTGGGGCACAATTGATTTCTGTGTCAAATTATGGAAATATGGAAAGCAAAAATGCCAAATGAGACTTTTGTTTTACTCTCCGTAAATACATTTGGATAACTAGATGTCTACTAGAACCAGTTAAACTTAATAGTATATTTCCTTAGAATTCAACACTTCTTCCTGTTAGCCCAAAAATATGAGACACTTACCAATCTCTCTCTATCAAGATAGCAACTCCAAGACTTGCTAATGCACCAAGAGCTCCACTTGTATTTATAAGACTGACCAGGCAAATAAAATTTAGTTGCTTGGTTGTTGAACTAGGATAAATCAGCAATACTGCTACTGCTCCTCCAGCTACAATGAAGGACAAATTTTGGAGCCCCACCAAAATTTTTAATACCTGCGTTTTGACATAATCAATAACTGCTATTGCTATGAGAAATGACTTTCATATGTAGACATTCATTCAGGTAGAACCTAAAGTGAATGTGGATAATTCATTTTACTTTAAGTAAGACCAGATACACACGTGTACATGGACATTGCAACTTTATAAAATATTTACACTGCAAAGACATCTCAAGTCATACAGACCTTGACATAATGTGTTCTATCAATCCAATCACCAACACTAGGGCCAAAAATTGCAACAGAGGCAGTCTCCACAACACCATACAAAGCAGGGAGAAGCAGAGAACTTGGCCATACATCTAACATGAACAACCCCACTGAGAATTCCCACATTCTGTAATTAAGACAAACAATGGGGAATATTTCAAGTTAGTTTTCTAAATTTTTAAATCAATCTAAAAATAATTGGTCTACTTAGAAATAAAACGATCAATTCAATCAAGACAACTGAAATTGTTGAGATAGAATGAAGTGTATAAAAAGTACAGAGTTACATCCAATAAAAAGTTCAATCAGGTGGGAAGAAATTGTGTGTAGGCATCAGGGAAACAAGATTGCTTAGGAGATATAAAATAAAAGGCAGGCATATTTATATCTATCTTCTAGAGAGTTATAAAAGGTATGATACAATGGAGGGTAGGAAAGGTTGCAGGGAGGAGCAGGAGAATAAGAGAAGTGATGAGCAAAATTAACAGGAGGGAAAACAATAAATTAAATACAGAAAGGTGTACAACCTGTCTTCCATCTTATCTGGCAAGGAGATGTTTACAAAAGTGAAAATAATATGCACATTTTAAGTTCAGGCTTAAATGCAATTATACCATCTAAATAAACTCTATATTCAAATCATAGCAGCATAGATTTAAAGATATTCAGAAATTGTGCACTAGAAAAGCAGCAGGTTCTGAAGGCTCCCAAATTGAGTGTCTCAAATATACTGTAGAGTCAATTGTTTTCACTATTGCAAGTATATCTAATGAGAAGGTTTTGTCTGGATTTCCCCTCTCTTGATCTTGAAAAACTACTCATCCCATTCATATGTTGACAGGATATAGTTTCTATCCAGAAAAATACAGAACTACCATGGTCAGGCATAGATTTTCACTTGAAGCCTTTTGATTATTTCAAGTGGAGTAATTTAAGAAGGCTTAAAAAGAGATCTCTAGACTAGCAATCACATTTTCAATCTTTTGGCTATCATTGAGAAGGTTTTTCATTGGTTTTCTAAAGTCTTTTGCTACCTTGTACACTTTGGAAAGACCTTTGAATCTTCTCCTATGAATTTATCATTCTAAAGACCGCAGACAATTGATCTATCAAAGCTCATTATAATCATCTTTGGGGGGATTTATAGGGAAGTGATGGTCACCTTTGGACTTCTCATGGACTCTCTACCTTTCTTAAGAGTGCCATCGGATTCAAGAGTGGGTGCCATCTCTCACCAAATTTCTTTCGGAATCACATGGATTGGCATAAGTTCTTCCTTAAAAAAAACATGCTTGTTGCTGATAGCACATATCATCATGCATTGATTATTATATTTATTAGGATGTCCTCTATCTTTTGTTTGTGGGTTTATACATAAAAGTATATTAACTTACTCTGCTTGTGCAAAAATAATTAATATTTTACCTGAGAAACTAAGGTCATGATCTTTAATACCTCTAGAAAAGCACTATCTAAGTTCCATTCTTCTATTAAGGAGACCCTATGGAAATCACAACAGATTATACTGGTTTGGAAATCTAGCTTAGAAGTCCAATCCTCACTCTAAAGCTAACTACACAATTGGGTCTTTGCAATAGATATGGCTCCCTTTCTAAGTTGGAGTTCAAGTTCTTTCAAATACATTTCTAGGATATCCCTTCAAGGGTGTATTTTTAATGTAGTTATTAAATTAACATTTATAATTTATGGGTCGAACGTCCAACGGCTCAATTTGGGATTAATTGACTTGGCACATTCTGAGAAGGTTCAAACTATCTTGCTTTAGGATATGATTCCTTGCAAACAAACAGTTTTTTATTGCATTGTTCGATCCATGTTTTCTGCCTAGCCCCTTTGTCTTAAGAATATCTTCAAACTCAAATTTATATCCTCATAGGCTTTTATCTAGTTAGCCTCAAGTTCTAAGAGATACCCAAATTTAGGTATCTGTTCTGCAGAAAGATTGTTGGTATTTTAAAACCAGATTGCCCTTTCCATCAGTTTGGCCATTGTATGGTGCAACCACAAACAAGTATCATTCATTCATGATTCATTAACAAGTTTTTGGCTCACATTGTCTACTCAATCCCCCATCATTCTTCTGCTTTGCAAAGAGAAGTGGGTATCATTATGCCAAAAACTACTACAGTTGATGTAATTAATAAATGGTTAATCTCTTTCTTTTCTAGCAACCAAATTAATTTATGAATTACTCACATCAAAATCAATATCGTATTCTATTAATGCATAATCTGAACTCATCTCTTTTTCCAATATGATATGGAATGAAGGAAATAGTGAATGGATCCCCTACCAATGTCCAGGCTTCCTCTTCTTCCCCCTGAACAAGATGCAACAAATACTATTTGTTGCTTGAAGCTAGGAACTCCTACTCTGATATTGACACTCATCAATAGGATCACTATCATCAACAAAGACACTGCTGTTATAGGCATAGACGGTGATGTGTGCATTGACAATGCTATTTTCTCTATCTATACAAGAGGCATGTATAATAGGAATAGACTCTGTATCAACAAGGCTGGGCTAGGTATCAAAATGAGGCTGATCAAGAACAAGACTAGGCTAATCTTTGACATCCATGGCATAAGGTTATAAGGTGATATCAAGGTCAACATCATCTTGAAGGTTATTTAATAGCTTCACAAGAAGATCTTAGGTACCACTACTAGCAATATGTTTTTGCTGATTGATCGCCACATCAAGAGTTATAAACAAAGGTGCCAAGGTCTTGGTCATAGAGAGGGAGCAAAAGAGGGTGATTGTTCTTCCTCATAGGGTCCTTCAATGTACTAGTTTGCAATATGCAAGGAGAAAAAAGAACAGGAGGGGAGGCTAATTGATGAGTATGACTCCTCAAGTAGTGTCTGATATCCACTTGGCCTCCCACACTACTTGATCATTGTTGACCACTACTTTCCATCCTTGTCGCCATCACCATCATCATTCCTTCCTCCATACTTGCCACTTCATCTAAAATATGGACAAAGCCATCCTCTCCCTTGGATGGTTCCTTGTAGGTTTCACCACCACCACCTCCTTTCGAGTTAAATGTACTCTCAGCATTCACTTCTTATTTGATAATACCCTTCTTCATTTAGATGAACTTCCTGCTCTGCTTGATCCTGTCACTAACGGAATATTCATCCTCCTTTGTTAATCAGCATTACTAGAACCACTTCTACATCCTCTTCATCAATTAGGAAAATTCATCTGGAACCCTCCATGGTTTTCCAGTCAAACCTGAATCTTTGTACTTTTGGATTGCTATAGCTTATCTTATGATCCTTTCAATGTCGACATAAGCAATCTGATTCCTTTTAGTATTTTAGAGCAACAATTAAAAAGAAATGTATAAAGAATTTGGTTTACATCATTAAATTAAATTAATCTTTTAATCTGTCATTCTTTAAATTAAGAATCTTCTCTAACACAACAGTTTCTTTTTGAAGCCATATTTTACAAAAATTTAAACTTACAGCTGCTAGAGATCTTATGGTACAAGCTACATTATATGTTGTCATTAGCTTGTCTAGGAAAGGCCTTATTTTTCCTCCATATAAATGAAAAATGAGCTTCAACGAGAATACATGTGGTAACGTGGGCATTTTATAATCTACCTAGTCTCCAGTGTTGCTAATTGCAGCCAACCTTAGCAACATGGGATTCAGAGGTCTTTATTTATCCCCTGAAACCATATTCATAAAGCATCTATTGTTTTCCGAGCAAAATATTCTCCCTGATTGTCCCTTTTGCAAACACACGGTGCATCTTCTTTGACACTTTATGAAATGTCCTAGCTTAAATTGTGGAAGTTACTACTTAAAAATCTAGAAATTATGGTTGTCTCAAAACCCATAAAAGGAAGAGAACTTAATGGATGCTTATTCTGATTTACCTTCACAAATAGATTCCATCCTTCACATAACTTTGTTGAAATTATATGCTTGGGGTATAAAAACATAAGCATGGTGTTTGTCAAATTAAGTAAATGCTAATCTTCCCCTGCATGTCAGCACCGAGAAAAATATAAATCAAAGCTTTTGGAGCATAACACTGTCTAGATAGCATTCCTTATTGAATCAATTTTGTCAGAAATCATATTAGTAAAACATGCACCCTACCTGCTTGAACTCAACCATAGTCCCCAACTTCTTGCCGAAAAATTTGACTAACTTCATTTGGACAGCAAAACAAAGCGAGGGTATGGCTGGGAGAACCTCACGCAAACTTAAATCAAGTAACTCATATAGACCTTACTTGGGAATAGCGTAGTGTTCAGAACTGCCTATCAGGGAGCCCAATATGCCCTTCTTCGTTTACCCTGCGGATTAAGTAACCATATAAAGATAATTTTCCATTGACTAGCGGTCAGTATTAACAGGTGAGAGGATTTTTGTCTCTCAAAGGGTACAATTTAGTGTCGCATTCAAATTAGCATTCTACCCAGAAATTTGGTTATCAGTGTCACTGGCTACATGCGGCAGGGTTCCATCCTTATTGAGGCGGGTAATGGCGACAGGCAAACTACTTTACAATTTGCTTAATGTTAATTTAGTTCGGAAAATTAGGAAACAATACACCAATAGCACGTTGCCGCACGTAGGAAACCTTTTGGCTTTGAAATACCCTGGACTTGCACCGGGTTTCATGCCATCGTGAACCAGGATATCGTCATGGCTATTGGTACTGGCTTATCCCAAAACCATGACCCTTTTGATAACTCCTAATACATACCTTCAAAGAAACTTTATACTTTAAATTTTCAACTTTCCACCAAGTATAATCGATTTCACCTAACAAGTTAAAAGTCTGTTCAAGTATAGCCTTCCTCCTAGCATGATCCGTGTTACCCAAAAGGTCAAAATTCTGTCAAAGCGAGCAAACTATGAGAAAAAACATTTAAATATCTAAACCTTTACACCAAACAACATATCAACCGAGAAAAACTGATAAGGCAAAGAGTCGGTTCCTGTCAAAAAGCTTGTTCAAATGCATAAAGCCAAAGAATTATCAGATCAAAGGGAGCTTGAAAAAAAAAAACTGCACTTGGGTCATGACCATATCATTAGATTCTAGAATACCTTGCTCCCCATCTAGCTAGAAAATGGCCCACATAAAGATATCTCAAAACATAAGCAGGCACTAGGATTCCACTGCCATTTTGTGACTCCGCATCACAATCCAGACTGCTTGATTCTTTTGCATGTGAATTATTACTTGTTGCCCCAATAATTTCTTCTTCTTCCAAATTAGTTTTTCCCTGTGGCAGAAGATGCTCCTCCAACTCTGCCATGGATGATCTAGTATTAAGACACCAAATCACAGTTTACCTTCCAAACAAGCTATAAACATGTATATACATAAACACTCTAAGACCCCACGTTGCACATCCTGCTTGCCAAATTTGATCGACCAACTTTAGTTTTTAGCAGATAAACCAGGAATTCCGTGTTGGGTAATGCTTGTTATGAATCAGAATTGGCCCGAGATGAACTTAAGCAAGGAAAAAGATCGCATTATGTGTGTATAACCATAATCCAATCTTAGCTTGAATCAGTTCACTTATTAACTTGCATGCATGACCACCCAGGATCATTCTCAATTATAGAAGCTATATAACACAGATTTAGCTTCCACTGTAGATCGCCTCTCGGCGAAATTAGTGTCCTCTAGAAGACCATGGACTGCATCCATACGTACAAAACCATGTCCATGGCTGCGTGACTGTTTTGCGACAGAGATGTGTTCTGACTTACATCACAAATATCATATTGATGTATATTAAAATATGTTTCCCAAGATTGTTAAAAAATATATGATTGTTTATAATTACCTACATGTTAAAAAATAAAATATATTTTATTTTGATTAACTGATACCTATATATTAAAATATGTTTCCCAAGATCTCCAAGCGCTGTGTTTGGGTTTCCCACATGGCTTTAAATAGAATGCATAAATTTGCATGCAGAGATTATAAAATTGTTTTTAGTTTCTCAAAAAAACTATATAATTATTTATTTGATTTTTTAAAAATCTTCTGGACTAGAGGCTGGAATTTATAATTGAAAATGTCTAGTAGGATTTTATGGGGCATGCATTTTACATGGGATTTTATTCATTTTTTAATGAAGATCGATAACTATTTTGTTATGATGGGATGGAAGTTGAATCGGTCTATATTATAATTAATGCTGCATTTAAAACCAATTCTACCTGTTTAGAAAGAGATTGATTTTCCTAATTACTCTTTATTTTATTTTTTCTATGAAAGCTGATTTCTTTATTATTATTATTATTATTATTTTAGTTAATACAGGTTATTCCTTCCCTCAGTCCAGCCTTCAAGGGGCAAACTGAGGAGAGACTAGTTGACCCAACAGTCCTGAGCCAATTCAATCGAATAAATCCAGAAGCATAATCGAATTCAAAATAAATGGAAACAAACCCACAGCCCAAACCCAATTGGACTATCCTACAGGACTAACTTCACTATATTTTATGCCAAGACATTACCTATATGAAGTGAAGCAAGACGATTAAATTGATTTTGACCGTTGAAATTTCTTTTTACCGGCTTTTTCGAGTGATTTCCGTTTGTTTTACCAGCTCTTCTATTTTACCAGCCTGCCCTCCGTGTCTTAATAAATGCACGGCCGTAGAGATATTTTGGTGTATTCGTAAAAGGTAGAGATATTTGAAGGAGCCAAATACTATTTAAGATATAAACTTACGTAAATAAAACAAAACACTGTAATAATATCGTAGAAATCACGGGAAAGGTATGAAGTTGAGCTGCAAGAATAGATAGTTTTAAAATGGTTTTAAACTAAAGTAATACCAATGAATAAGATACAGCCTTCGCTTATTTAATTCAGTCACATTATTTTCCATATGTATTTAGAGATTGTGTCTTTCTAATCTAAGTCTAACTTACCTTATCGATTATATTTTAAAATTTTACATAAGACACAGTATTTATCTTTTACAAATTTTATTATTTTTTTAATAATGTTAATTTATTTTTAAATTAATATTATAATTATATTTATTTTATTTATTTTATTTTATAATAATAATTGGATGCAATAATCATTAGTATAATTATAATGTTATGTATTATATCTTTATTTTATATATAATCTATATTATAATTATATTATATAATATGTTTATTAAATTTAATTTTATATGTATTAAATATGATAATATTTAAAATTAATTTACAACATTAGAAGAATTGATTAGAGAACGGATTAATCATATAAAATTTAATATCATTATAATATAGATTTAATATATAAAATAGATAAATAATTAAATAATACATATATATAGATATTAAATATAATATAATATATAAATGTATAATTTGATACTTCTAGATAAATATTTATATATATCTTTATGATTATAAATACTTTTTAATATATTAAAAATAATTAAAATATCATAGTAGATAATACCTAATATTAATTGATAATAACTATATACTATATATAATATATAATTATAATATGATTAACTATAAGTAATTTAATATAACTATAGATATCATTAATGGAACCTCATTATCTTCTTGTTTCTCCCTCCCTATTTCTATCTCTATCTCTATCTTTATATCTCTAACTTTCCCCCTCTCTATCTCTCCCTCTCCCTCTCCCTCTCCCTCTCCATCTCCATTTTCCTCTCCATCTCTATTTTCCTCCCTATCTCTCTCCCCTATCTCTATCTTTTTACATCTCCCTACATTTATCTCTCTCTCTCCCTCTCTCCCATAAATTGTATATATCTCTACTTCTCTATCATCTCCCTATTTCTCTCCCTCCCTCTCTATCTCTATCTTTGTATCTTTCTCTCGCTCACACACACTTTCTCTCTTTATTTATCCCTCCCTATCTCTATCTCTATATCTCTCACTCACACACACACACACTCCTTATTTCTTCTTCCCTATCGCTATCTCTCTTTCTATTACTTGTCTCTATCACCACCTTTATCTCTCAGTCTTTCCCCCTCTATCTCTATCTTCCCATATCTCCCTCTCCCTCTCTATCTATATCTCATTATCTCTATCTCTTATTCACTCCATCTCTCCCTCCAACTCTCTTGATCTCTCTCTATAAATATATATCCCTCTCTCTACCTTTTTATATATCACTTCCTATATCTTTATATCTCTCCATCTCCCCCTCTCTCATTGTGTCCCTCTTTTTATCTCTATTTCTCATTCTCATCTTCCTCTCCCCTTCCATATCTCCCTCTCTATATATTTATCTGTCTCTCACCCTCTATATTTTCTCAAATTATATCTATATCTATATCTCTCCTTTCTATACTATATCTCCCTCTCTCTCTATATATATATATTGCTCCTCTCTCTCTCTTTCTATCCATATCTCTCTAACTCTATCTCCCTATCTCTCTCCCTATCCCTTTTTGTCCCTCTATATATACCTCCATCTATATCACTCCCTCTCTATCTATTAAAAAACATGAGCTTGTTGGCAATGGGACTTGATTATCTTCCTAATTTAGAGGCTTTGTTTCAATCATGTTTGGATCCATGCATTTTAAAGCTATCACTTCTCTATTGAGACCTTTGTTGCACAAACAATATCATTTGCTAACTGGCCTACCAATTGATCTCACTCCTCTCTTTATCTCTTTTTATCTATATCTTTATCTACCTCTATCTCTCTATCTCTCTCCCTATCTCTCTATATCTTTCCTTATACCTATTTATCTCTCTCTATATTACCCTCTATCTATATCCATGGCTCCCTCCCTCTCCCTCTCAATCTCTTTATATTGAGTTATATCTCCCTCTCCCCCCTTCTTCTCTCTCTCCCTCTCTTCCCCATCTTCTCTCTCACTCCTCTACCTATTTCTCTCCCTCTCTCCTCCCTCTTATCTCTATCCTTCCTCTATCTATCTATTTCCCTCTCTCCCCATCACTATCTCTCTTCCTTCACATCTCTCTATCTCTTCTTCTTCGTCTCCCCCTCTCTACCTCTCTATATATTTTTCATCTTCCTCTCTCCTTCTATCTTCATCTCTACCTATATCTTCATCTCCACCCTCTATCTCTAGACATGTTTCAATTTGCACCTCTATAATGTGTATTAGGAAAGGATAGCTATACATGTAGTTAGACTATTCTTCAAATTAGGAAAGGAAGCTCCCTCTTCATTGATTATGCTTAAAAATAAATACTAAACTATTGCTAATCTTTTTATTTTTCAGCTAAGAGCACAAGGTTATAAAACACTTTGTGTTACAGCTGAGGTTTTCTTTGGTTTCGTAACTTCAAACTACAACTAATCCTATTCTAATAATGCTTCTAATAACTCAAGTAAATTCAAAGCTTGGGAATTAGAAGTAAACAAGGAATGATTGATTTGACACAAAATCTTAAATAAACTCGCTTCTAGAACACACCCGAAGACTCATTGTACTTATTATATGTAAGTTGAAATAAAGATTACAAAAGAAAAACATAAGACAAAGTACTAAAATATATTGAGACAGTAAATCAGAGTAAGATAGGCATGAGATTTCCTTCCTCAATTTTATAATAGTAAAAACGCTTATGGAAAAGTAGGATTGCAATACGCAATCAAACCATATTACATAAACAAAAGTAAATAAAAACTTAATAGAAAAGTTGCAAGAAAAATAGGCTCAACAAATTTGTTATCACAACAATGGTTAAAAATAAATGGGCAAGGTTTCCCTTATATATACAATAAGGAGTAGGGAACCCTAAAATCTCCTTATTTTTAACAACTAGTCTTGCCAGCATTCAATCTTTATTTCTAAGACTAAAAAAAAGATAACTAACAATTAACTGGACTACAAACATCAATTAATTGATTTAACAATAAGAAAAGCTCCAACTATACATTTGATATTTCCAAAGAATAGATATGAATGAAAGAGAACAACAAGTTAACTTGGAAAAGGCATCAAGTTAATTGTTGCCTTTACTTGAGTTTTATTCCTAGAAATCTTTGCATGCTCCAACTGGTAGTTCACTCATTGATGACCTAGAAAATCATATCCTCCAAAAAGTTGTTAATTGTCTCTTCATCAAGAACACTGATACTATCAAGAACAACATACTATTTTTCTAGCATATCTTCACCATCTGCAATCAAACTTAAAAATTATTTTCTCTTTTCAACCGCTCTTCAAAAAATGCTAACATTGCAATGACATGATAACCAAGTTGCAGCCAACATGATAACCATTAAAACTGCCACAAACAAAGTTCTAAAACTTTGTCTGCACTTCATTGAGATCAAAGTATGTAATGTCTTCATGTTGATATTGACAAGGGATCTGTGACACAAACATGCTTATGAACTTGAGATTATTAGCAACCTTTTGTCTATATCTAGCCAATTCTACATATATTCCTTTGTAGGTTTTTACTTTGAAGAGGTGTTGTTCTCTCTAGGAAAAAAGCTTCTTCTTATGTTCTTCTGTAATGACTGAATCATAATTCATCCTCATGTCAAAAATGATGATCTTGTCTCTTAGTTTCCTTTCCGCTATATTTTTCTTGAACTCTTAAATCCCTGAGTGAAGATCATGGGTGTTATACCTCAATTGGTACATCTCTACAAGTATAAATCTCCCCTCGGTGATGAATTTTTCTACCCAATCTCTCATATGTTTTTCGTAGATAACCAATTAACTTAGTTGATGTTGATCTACAGGTGACTCCAGAATTTGTGAAAGCAACAAAGAAGCCTGTGAAGAGCCATGAAGGAGATTGGAAATATACTGCCATAGTTGTTGAATCTCAACCTTGAGGGTTGCCTTATCTTCTCCATCCTTGAGCACTCATTCCTTCAAATTAAATCTACTGTAACCTCAAGGATATTTACACCAATATGTCAGGGGCTTCTTCTGAAATTAGCCTTGACAACTTTGAAGTCATCAATTTCAACCTCATCAATGTTCTTGTCCTTCGGAGGTGTGGTAAACTCAAGGATGATCTCACCATCAAAATTCTTCTCCATATGAACTTGTTTCTTAAGTTTCTTCTCTATTGTGTCTTGGTAATGTTATCAAGTTCTCCAAAGTTCAAATATTAATAAGGCTTCCTCCTCTTCCTACCCAAGAAGTTCTCAAGCCAAGATGAGGAGTCTCTACTAACTTCTCTAGGAGAATCGATTCCAGCTCTAGCAACTCTTGATGGATCAATAGGTGTCAATACATTATGAATTGGTGAATCGCCTTTTGAATCTATATGAATAGGAGAAGGCCTCAATAACCATGGAAGAATAGGAGATGAAGGCATGACTTCAACTTGTGGTGTTGACTCAAATGGAACTTTTGGTGCATCTACTAATTGTTCCTACCGATTCACTTTTTCCCATAAGTTCTTTGTCATTTTGTTGATCTTCGTATCTTCTAGAGGATTGCTCATAGCTTTCGCTCTCAGTTTTGATCTAAAAGAAGGTAAAGATGATTGAACTTTTGGCAACTCTACAACTAGAATAGCTACCTTCTGTGTTCTTTTACTGCTCAGGAAAATCTTGTTGTTCTTGATAACTCGGCTTGTTCTTTCCTTGATTGAGGTGCTCTCTTTGGTGAACCAATCAATTTGTGAAAGTGGTCATTGCTTGACCTAATCTCAAACATACATGGGAAGTAGAACTTCCCCATCATCATCTGACAAACCCTCCATATTTTTTGATAATAAATCACCCATCTACTGAAGGGTGAGTCTAGAGTAGTTGTGCTTGCGCACTTTGAACTCATCTTCATAATTGGTCTAGAAATATTCAATTGTAGGTGCATGTGCATGATTATGATCAAGAGGGGTTGTGAAGACACCACAGGGATCATATGAACATCTCTCCTTGAAAATATTGAGACAAAACCTTGACATTTCATCACTCATCAACTTAGCATCAACTATTGATCTACATCTATATATGCTCATCTCAAACAAGAAACTCAATGCAAGCTTACGTTTGTTGTGCAAAAATGTGTGTACCTTGTGTACTTGCCTTAGAAACTCCATGAACACAACCTCATCTTTTGGGTATCTAGGTAACATGAATGAATCACCTAAGAAGCCATATACTCTTATGTAGGAGAACATGAGGAATTAGATAAACCAATTAGCCCACTCTGTCATTGCCAACTTGACATTTGTTGAAACTATTATATGCAACTCATGATCAAGATCTCACACCATATGCATTAGGAATAGGTCATTCCCCTGCTTGTAACATCGCTCGAATTTTGAAAACTCTAACTACAGGTAATAATCATACACATGCTGAAAACCTAGAGTTCCAATGACATTCAAACCTCTAAAATTGTCTTGAAAGGTCATTAGATATATGAGGTAGGATATCATGTGGAATTCATGGGCCTTAAAGTACTTTATCATTTGACGATGGAGACAATCACTGATCAATGATGGCCAGTCATAGTTTTTTGTTTTGTCAACAATTTGGGAAATGATGTAAAACATCCAAGGCTAGAATTTATTGGCTTCTACTTGACCTGTGACTCAATTAAGCAAAGTAATCATGACTGCAAACTCCTCCTTAAACTCACTGTGCCCAACATTCCTTAGAAAAGTATTTTGCTTCTCTTTCAACCACTTTTGAGTCATTCTTTTCTAGCACTTACCCTTTTGTGCATACCACACCCTTTCACATTCTTTAATAGATATGATGAATTTTTTCGTGCATAGTAGTGTTTCAAAACACTTCTCGATGTCTTCTGGCCTAAGGCTACAAATAATACACCCATCTACTTAGATGATTTCTCGTGAAGTTGGATTGTAATGCTTGACACATGTTGATAACGAAGGTGAAAATTGTAGCTTAATACTTTGTAAACTTATGGGATTGTAGATCTAATTAAGTGTTTTTTCTTAAGAATTCTTTGTATGTGATTATCTATTTAGATTCATTATTACCAATTGTAGAAGTAGACAAAAGATTATAGAAGAATAAGACCAGAAGATAGAAGTGACATAGCATATAATTGGAGAAACCCTTTTAGGAAAAAACTCCACCACCAGAATCAATAGTGCTTGTATTATTTAACCTTAGAACAAGATTACAAGAAAATTGTATCAATCCTTGATTGAGATGCTTCTTTTTCCTTCAAGAATTATTCTTCACAACCTGCAATAAACTCTCATGTGTCCAAGCATGAATCCACACATCCCATGCCATGCTTCACAAAAGTACTCTCTTAGAACTCTCTTCAATTTGCTACAATAAATAGACAATTGTGAACATTGTAAACTCCAAAGAGTTGACAATTACAAGAGGATAAAGCCCCTCTCAAATATCTACACCATTCTTGTGCAAGTAGAGTTCTTCCGTGAAAAATAATGTCAAACTAAGTCCTTCATCAATTTGGGCGTTCCAAATTGAAGTCTTAACTGATTGTTGGTTTCGAAGATATCTTGTAAGCTTCTCCTCAAAGTTGGCACCCAAGAATGGGCCCCACTTAACTGAGCCTTGTAAATATCTTCTCATGCAACTTAGGTGTTAACTCCAAGATGCCAACTTGGGAGCCCAAGGTGGGTCCAAGTCAATCTCTATTAACTGAAACATATCTCTCCATCAATTCATGCAAACATGATGCATGACCATCCCCACTTAACTGAATGTATCACCTATTATCTATCATGCAACTCAAGTCATTAGTCATGTATTCCAAGTCAACTAAAGACAACTAGCATTCAACTAAAACTACCTACATGCAACTGAAGATAACTGAACCATAATTGAACTGAACTGAACTCCACTCATGTAAATATCAATTCCTAACTTCTAGGATCTTTACATGCATTACTAAAGTGTTATCTTTCTCCAAACAATTAACTGAACTCAAGGTGGGTTCCACCTTCCATGTGGATGCCCCATGTGCTCCTATTTTGTAGGAGCTCTTCTTGGGTGTCCCCACATGTTCCTATCATTTAGAATTAATTACAAATGTCAATTTACATGTTCATTTCATTTGAATTTAATCTCTTTCTAATCCTAGTGTTGGGGAACACTTTCCAAGGACTTAGGAGATACATGAAATATGTTTAGGATTGCAATTAAATGGAATCCTATTCCCAACATTCTCCCAATTGAAATTATACATTGCAATTATTATAAACAAGGAATCATTATTATAAATTAAGTACAAGACTCAAGGCTAATGTCCTTCCTGCACCAAGAGAACTTATCTATAAGATAACCATCCAAAATCAACAATGGATCCACATCATTGCCAATGCTCCCACCGAACTGTGATACTGAGCAACCCATGGCATCATGATGCACATAACCAAAACCACATCACTGTCATAAGCTCACACCAAACTTGTGTATCCAAGCTCTCCATGGCATCGTGATACCAATCTACAAACAAGTCCTTGTATATCCACCATCCTAAAAAATAAGACTCTGAGGTAATAACACACATATATATGTGATAAAAAGCCTCTGAAGTAACTCACTGTAGTAAAGTGTAACTAGTCCAAGAGAGGTGCCCCTCTCATACAAAACACATATACCTTCTGGAACTCCCATTGTACAGGTAATGTCAAATTTGAAAACAGGATCACAACATTAACAAGTCCTCCTATAGCACTTCACATAGAGGATGTGGCTAACTCCTCCATCATAGTGTCAAATTGTGTAAAGTAAGATCTCCTTCAACACTCCCAAACTAAAAAGATATCAACATCTAACCATTTAACTTATAATGAAACATGATAGAACTTAGATGCAAACCTATCACAAAAAGTAGATCAAACTTAGCAAAAAATTTCCACAAACATAAGGGAATATGCCTAAAGCCACTAACTATCTCTTGTACCTCTCCTACCCAAATCCTTAGAACTAACTCAAGTTCAAGATTGCAAGGAGAACAATGAAAAATACATAAAATCATGCATCTACTTCTCAAGACTAATGCATAAGAGAAGACAAGATACATATTAATAATGCATCTAATAATCAGGCGGGCAACACCTCTTAGATCATTTTACCTACCGAGTAGACCAAGAGTGGGATACAAGATTGTCATGTGCATACAACACCAAGCAATACAGGCTTTCAATAAAGACCATCTTCTCATCAGGTTTATGATGGACTCACATCCATTTTCAAGTGTAGGATTCTCGGTCTTTACTGTTGAAAAATCTTTTCTTACAAGTAACCATTCCAACATATATCTCTTAACATAAGAAATATCCGGCCTAACCCAAGTCTCTCTAGTATCCATGAGCACCTACCAATCAATCCATGCCAACTTCAAATGCAACCTACATAATCATGAATCTCTAATCAAATGATTAATACTCAAAACCAAAGATAACTACATCCTCTCCAAAAGGAAGAACAATAGCATATTTACCAAAGACTCTAAGGGTCCTCCATGAAATAAGATGTTAAAACCTCTTCAAATCACATGAAGATAACCATATCCTACCAAAGCTCCCACTGAGCTGTGATACCAAGCTATACATGGTAATAAGATAAACAACAAACCATCATTGTCAAAAGCTCCCACTAAAACATGTAACCAAGCTATCCATGACATCGTGATAACCATCTCCTAAATGAAGATATCCCATACATGCAAAACCATGGACTCAAAACCATGAGCTCCAAAACCATGGAACATTACAACTAGAACAAAACCAAGTGTTAAAATACCACTAAAGGTTAATCCACTAACTCTAACCCAAGAACTAGTTTAACCAAATTACCCTCCCCTTACCACCTAGTAGAACTCCTCTCTTACTAGGCCTTTCCTTTCAGAGATTGAGCAAGCCATACCAGTTCTTATAGCCATTAGCCCAAATACATTGTAACACACTTCTTTTACAAATTTGCAATAACACAATAGTAAAATCTCCCACTACAACCAAAAAGCCTTCAAACTTTTAAGAGAAAGGTGCCCCAAACTCTACCCAACTGTTAGCTCTGATACCAAATGTTGAAAATGAAGGTGAAAATTGGAGCTCAATACTTTGTAAACCTATGAGATTGTAGATCTAATTAAGTGTTATTTGTTACAAATTATTTGTATGTGATTATCTATTTAGATTCATTATTATGAATTGTAGAAGTAGACAGAAAATTGTAGAAGAATAAGACCAAAAGATAGAAGTGACATGGCATATACATGGAGAAACCCTTTCGGAAAAACTCCACCACGAGAATCAATAGTGCTTATATTATTTAACCTTAGAACAAGATTACAATAATTATTTATCAATCCTTGCTTGAGATTCTTCTTTTTCCTTCAACAATTCTTCTTCACAACCTGCAATAAACTCTCATGTGTCCAAGCATGAATACACACATCCCATGCCATGCTTCACAAAAGTACTCTCTTAGAACTCTCTTCAACTTGCTGCAATAAATAGACAATTGTGAACATTATGTAAAATCCAAGGAGTTGACAATTACCAAGGGATAAAGCTCCTCACAAATATCATACATTCTTGTGCAAAATGGGGTTCGCCAAGTGAAAAACAATGTCAAACCAAGTCCTTCATCAATTTGGGAGTGTTTCCCAAGCTGAAGTCTTGATTGTTGGTTTTGAAGATATCTTGTAAGCTTCTCCTCACTCCAAAGTTGGTGCCCAAGAATGGGCCCCCACTTAAGCGGGCAAATATCTTCTCATGCAAGATTTAACTCCAAGATGCCAACTTGGGTGCCCAAGGTGGGTCCAAGTCAATCTTTGTTAACTGAAACATATATTTCCATCAATTCGTACAAACAAGATGTGTGATTGATCATCCCCATTTAACTGAATGTATCACCTGTTATCTTTCATGCAACTCAAGTCATTAGTCATACATTCCAAGTCAACTAAAGTCAACTAGAATTCAGCTGAAACTAACTACATGCAACTAAAGATAAGCGGGGCCCGAACTAAAAATGAACTAAATTGAATTGTCTTGAGGAACTAAACTAAGCTAAACTAAACTAAACTAAACTAGTAGACTCCACTCATGTAGAAATATCAATTCCTAACCTAGGACCTTTACATGCATTCTTGAAGTGTTATCTTTCTCCAAATGGTTAGCGAACTCAAGGTGGGTTCCACCTTCCAATGTCAGGTGCCCATGTGCTCCTATTTTGTAGGATCTCTTCTTGGGCATCCCCACATGTTCCTATCATTATAATTAATTACAAATGTCAATTTACATGTTCATTTCGTTTGAATTTAATCTCTTTCTAATCCTAGTGTTGGGGAACACTTTCCAAGGACTTAGGAGATACATGAAATATGTTTAGGATTGCAATTAAATGGCATCCTATTCCCAACAACACAAAAAATTATAAATGCAAGGCTCTGCATTGAGATGGGGATAAAAGTTGTTGCTAGCAACTCAAAATGATCAATATTTTTTACTGTAATGTTTCTTGCACCTTCCAAAGCATGCAAATCAATAATTGGAAACACATGATGCAAGTTCGTTTTGATTGTTCTCAAGAAATCATGGAGCAACATTGATTTGGTCTTGATTTATGTTGGAAAGTACTAAATGTCGAAAAACTTGACTTTTGACTGTGAACACGCCTATGTTCGAAAAATTTCTGCATAAGAGCTAAAAATAGATCACTGATTTTTCTTCAAAAAAGGCAGATTTTTGAAAAAAAGTTGAGGTATGGGTTTTGTAGACAATCTCGTTCTAAAGAGACCCTGATCGTCATTCGAAAAACACAGAAATAAGCCCCTTAATTTTTTCTTGATTTTTCAGTATCAATTACAATGCAACACGCACAGTTAAGGTTAGCTCCAAAACCAAAACGATGCGGAATAGTAACTCTAACCAAGAATGCGCCCTAAAACCACTGAAGGAAGAGGGGCGGCATATGGTCAAAGGATCCCTAGGATCTAAATAACTCAATAACTGAAATTGAATACAACTGAAAGTAAATGATAAGACTCAATGCCAAGAATGTGCACACAAGATCCTTTTGGAGGCGAGGTGCTAACATATGGCGGAGTACCTATTACAAATTGAAATGAACTTTGGTGGATAACCAGCCATGAGAGTTTCCACGCTACCACTTGAATAGTGGGGGGAAAAACATTACAATGCAAAACTAATTCATCCGCTGTGGCAGGCATCCACTCGTGAGTGGGGATTCACCACTTTTCAGTGGGTACAAATGAGAGATACAAAGTTTATTCTCCACACTGGCGGTAAACCATCCAGGGGTAATTAATGTTTGCTTTAGGAATTACAAGTAAATGCAGCAATAACAAATGGTTGGATTAGTACTACTAATGCACAACCTTACAATCAAAATACTTTGCAATTTACTAGTATTACAATGATAAAACAATGCCAATATGTGAAGAATGATCCTCTCAAATTACAAAGCTCTCAAACATTGAAAATGAAGCCAAAATCTGATCTTATTGAAGTCTGATAATAAAAACCAGCAAACTGAAACTGTAAACCAGCACCCTGTGACTCAATGAAATGCTTATAACTTTACCAAATTACCTCTGAATTGAATGAAATCAATTGCAAATGCTTTCTAGGAGGTTGGCGCCCAAAATCAGACCATAAATCTGCATCAAAACTCAAGATATATTTCTTGCACGAATTCCAAAGCTCTCATGAAAAGGTACGGCCCTCAAGAGGGGCGATTTCACTTGGAAAAATCAGAAACTTTGAATTAAAATCTGAAAACCTTCAATTATGGTCGCCATAGTCATAGAATTGCAATGATCAAATACCCATAACCAAATTAAATTCACACCAAAAGCTGTAAATGAAAAACACCTTCAGCTGTGTATACACCAGCAACATTAAAACTGAAATTCTCACCAAAATTCACCAATTTTGAAGCACAATCTGCTAGTCTGATTGAGAAGCAGCAAAAAGACCAACTAGGTGTTGTCTTTCAAACACGAAATTGGATTGGAACTAGGAGGTATGCATCCCTCGAAATAGAAATCAAGTTGTCATCTCGACAGCATAACATTAGCATAAGTTCATGAATGAAGAAAGCTGGAGCAAAACTTCTCTTTTATAGAAAAAGAGGTGACTTCTCAAATTCCCAAAACTCCTCCAAGAAAGGGATGCCAAAAGTTCCCTTTTTGAAACATATATATTTTTTTTAATTTGAAATCACTTTATTTCGTCACCTTTTGGCGTCCAAACTCCAAGGCATTAAAGACTTTATGAAATATCAAATATTTCCTTTATGAGGCGTCCACCCTTTATGACCACCTTTTTAACACAACTTCAAGTCATCTCATTAGGCCAAGGGGTCAATATTAAAATATAACATTAATTGCCTTTAATTAAATGATTTCTCCAAAAATTGCTCCAAAAGCCCAGAAACAAAACCAAACAACTGCTCCAACTGAAAAGGAAACTTATTGAAGAGTGCCAACTGGACCATTGCCAAAATTAGAACTTACTAAAAATAGTAAATCCCAAAATGCCAAAACCACCAAGTGAAGGAAGCCTAATTTCACTTAGATCAACCTACAGATTTATGGAAATAGGATATGTCGATCCTGAGAAGAGTGTATGGGCCAAAATGGGGACATTACAAAGGCACTTTTTCCCAAGCATGGAAGATTTCCTAAAAAGTAGGGCCAAAAAACTAAGGTCTAGGCTTTTGTAGACAACCTCGTTCTGAAGAGACCTAGATCATAAGTTTTTTAAAAAGATGAAGATTTCTTGAACATGCATGATTTCCTCAAAAATAGGGATCGACATGCAAATTTTTAAATTTTTCCAATCTTCAAGAGGAGTGAAAAATAAGTAGACCTAGATTAATGGAACTTGAACATTTTGATCACCCATTTCTAAAACGTGATGCCCTAGAAAAATAGACCATGCAAAAACGTGCCTCTATGCTTCCCAATCTCAAATCCATGAAGAACACTGAAAAATTAATCCATTTGAGCCTCTAAATCTTGATAAGAAGAAAAAACTATGTTTCTTCCTCGAAATCCAACCTGCAAATTATGAAAAATGAATGCTCAAAGCTTTCTTAATTAGGGTTTGGAGATAAAAAGCATTTTCATGCAAAATTCTATTATTTTGGAGCTTGCATGCGAAAAATATTTGACTTCGTTTGCATCAACATGGAGAATTCCTAAAAAATAGGTTCACAAAAAGCATGTAGATGTGAATGTTTTTAAAAAAAACTCTAAGGCAAGTTGACTTGGGTGCCTTCCTTGAAATAAGGCGCCCAACTTCACCAGAGATAGAAAAATTTTGCCATTTTCAAATTCTATTCATTTCTGCCTCTGTTGAAGCCTTCTTTTGACTTTGACGATCCATCAAATTGGCATTGTCAACTAATAATCTCTATTTGACCATGGAAATCTCATCTTTGACCACTGTTGAAGTGATCCCCAGCTTTGTTCTGATACCTAACAACGTTTGATTGTGATTGTACACCCCAAAAACTATTGACGGAAGAGAAATGGAAGAAAACAAAAACGGAGCGAAAAATTTATTGAGGCATGAAAAGAAAGGCACCCTCCTTGAAAAAGGGCACTAACTTTGCCAGTGTAAGAATTTTTTTTATATTTTCAACTTTTTTCGCTTTTCGTGCTTCTAGACGCTGGTACCCCCTGTACGGGCATCATTTTTTGCCAATCTGTGAATAACTAAGATTGAAGGTCAGTCAATCTAACAAGCCTAATTGAATCTAAATTTAATGATACCTCATATCAGCCTTTTTCAGTACATTCAACTAATTTTCCAAGATCCGGAATCGAGCTGACGAAGAAGTTTTGCCATTTTTCAAAAAATGTAAAAAAAATTATGTGTTGAAGGCTTGGGCACCCTCCTTGAAAAAAGGTGCCCAACATCTCCAGAATTAGTTTTATTTTGAAGATTTTTAATTTTGAGTGTTTGATTTGGGAGAAGAGGTAGACAAGGAGGACTCAGGACTTTCTACTTTAGGTGACTTGATTTTAACGACATTCGCTTCGGGAACAACCTCCACGAAGGGTATCATAGAGGAACACGCCATAGCATCAATAGTTAAAGATGGAATACAATTCTTAAGAGTAGAGACAATTGAAGCCCAACCAACAACCGCTAACTCGCAAAGGTGAACAACTTCTAGGTCAGCTTAAACTATGACTACCCGATTATTTGCAACAAACTTTAAGGAACGATGTAAAGTAGAAGTTACAAAACCCATAGCATAAATCCAGGATCTCCCCAAAATAATATTGTAAGGTCAAGGGCCAAGCATCGCATAAACCAAAGTAGGTAAGGTAACGGGGCCTAGCTGCAAAGGCAGTATTATTGTGCCTAGAGCTTGGTGGTCAACATTATTGAACCCATGAATGTTCAAAGAAGAAGCGGCTAGAGAAGATGAATCAACTTTAATCTCGAGTAGTAGGTCAATACCACAAACATTGAGAGTTGATCTGGTATCAACAAGAGTACGCCTAATGCCAATGCTATTAACATTAATTATAATCATCAAAGGGTCTACTTGCTTCTGCACATCTGGAGGCAGGAGTTCTTGCAGATGGAATGTAATATTCGACGAATCCACATGAATATGAGCCAACAACGCATTAACATCCATAGGCCTAGCCAAGGTCAATAAGAGGATCTTCTGCAAGGCTTCCTGAAGCATTTCCTAATAAATTAGAGCAGTCTGAAGCAAATCCCAAAGTGAGATCTTAGCCGAAGTGACACGAAGTTGCTTGACAAGATCATAATCACCTGGTGCTTTAGTCGTAGGTTTAGGCATTGAAGGAAGACCTGGTTGGGAAGGTGGTAATGAAGTAAGAACTTGAATAGGTTGAAATGTAGGAACAAAGGGTTGTTGATCCAGATTCTATTTGTTTCTTCTTGTATTGTATGTGTGCCCAACAACATTATAAGAAGTAGAGTCCATAGCTTTTACAAACCTTGAGTACAATGAATCATCACAATATGAAATCCCATAGACAGAATGATTCTCCCTTAAAGAGGGGCTAGCTAGGGTCAAGTAAATGATAGGTTTCTTAGGGATTGGAGGAGCCACAAAGACCACCACTACATTTATTGACTCCTTAACTTGCAGAGAAGGAGTTTGCTCTGAAGATTTACAGATAGGGGACAATGCTTCTAAGAAATTGTCTAAAGCATCATCCAACATGTCAAAATCTTCCTTAGAGAAAGCAATATCATAGACATGAAAAGATTGTAAAAATAGATTTGACATGCTTCACGTCGGATTCACCAAAATGTGAGATAACAGGGATTTGTTGCACACAGATCTCTTCATTCCCAAGAGATCATCAAGGAATGAACTACCCTTATCCACCTCAACATAAATGGAATGAAGAAATCACAAAGGAAATGTACACAAGCTAATTTTCAGGGAAGACTACTTCAAATCCTGAGAGAGTGAAACTTCTAGATTTTTGCCTCTGATGAAGGAGCTCTTGGCCAAAGGACATTAGCACAAATTTGGGATGTTGTCCAAATGGTGCACTGGCATCCTAAGCAACATAAAGCTCAAAGCTCAAACAAACAGAATAAATTTTCACTTCCTAACTTAGATCTAAGGTCTTCTAAACAGAATAATCAAGCAGAGAACAAAAACTTCAAGAAAAACACAAGGAGAACTTGGAGAAAACTTACCCTCAACCGGATGTTCGAGTCTTCACTCCAAGATCTGCTTCATAGCCTACACATAGAAGAACGAGGGAAAATGTTGGGGCTGTATAAGGGTTTGCTTCAGTTAGACCCCCGTTTTGGTGTTCCCACCTCCACAGATAGCCAGATAGAAAATGTTTGTAACTAAAATGGACAAATCATGTAGTGAAAGAAAAACTCGCTTTAGGAGTAGAACCCGCATCAGTAATTAGTAGATGAGAAAATAAGTAGGAAAGAGTGAGAGAGAGAGAGTGTGTTACCCATGGGCCTAGGCCCTCTTCGAAGCACACAGACACACAATAGAATGCTTTCTTGAGAGATGTAGATGTTGGAGGCACCTCAGTCTAGCAGAGCTTCGCTTGTAGATGTGTTGTTTGTCAAGGATGAGAGAAATCTAAGAGTGAAGTTGAAGAGAGCTTGAGTGAATGAAGTTGGACTGCCCAAGATGAGAGAAAATGAGGGGTTTTGTTGCATGCAAGGGTGCAAAGAGTCGTTACACCCAAAATTTTGACTTCCAAGACACATGTCAAGAGTCAAGATTCAAGATTCCTTATTTCAAACTCAAAAAAATGACAAGACACTAGAGCGCTGCGTAGACGTCCAAGACATCAATTTTTAGGAATGTGTCACTAGGCTTCTGTTGCTTTGCCACTGGTCCACATGGAGATAGAATTGTGATATTTTGATCCATGGGATTTTTTCCATTAATGCTCTTAGACATCATAAATGCTAGGCAAAGTGCAAAAATGTGGATTTTCCCCTAGGTGCAATTCTATGACATTATAGTATGGAAACCAAGGTATGTGTAGTACTCATGTTTCTTTTGCTGCCCTAATACTATGCATTTACCTTTGCAACAATAATCACTTCCATTGCATATATGAATATATGTGTGGTATGCTATGTTTAAGTTATTCGCTTAAAATAAGTGTTACATTATTCACTCACCTAGCATTACATATGCATTGGTAACTATTCATACTATTCAATATATATATATATATTATAATGATTAAACATTATAATATATATATGTATTAGCAGTATATATATTGAAACCATCGGTTACTTGATAATATACATATATATAAATCAAATGTCTATGTGTATATTAATATATATATGTATGTATGTATGTATGTATGTATACATTATCAAATATGTCCCTATATATATACCATTATTTAACATCTAATAATAATAACATATATATATATATGGATCCATTGATTTCTCATGTGTATGTTGTATCTGTATATATGTATATGTAAGTATTTCTACTTGCGTGTTCACATAAGCGTATATGCCTATATGCATGATTTATCACACACACACACACATACACACACACACACACACACACACATATATATATATATATACATTTAATGTTTATATGTATCAATTAACATATATATATATATATATATATCATATACACGAAGAAGAGCATATATCCAATATAGAGATTCAATCACTTTAATTTGACCAAAGGAAATTAAAGACCAATAAAAAAGCATTCCAATTATCCTACAAACTACAACCAAGGGTTTACTTCCCAAATCTTGAAACTGACTTAACTCGACTAAACTAGGATGTGAGTGTGGGATAACTCAAGTAGGTACATTAGGGGTTACCATACCAAACTCCTCTCCTAGGTGATACTCTCTCTCTCTCCTCACTAGAGGGCTCGATTATTTCCTACATCCAACTTAATGCATCATAAAAAAGTTAGTCGATCACATGAAAATATTATCCATAATATATCATTTGCATTGCTGAAGCATTAAAAAGCAACATCATAATGCATATTTATGTATTTCATTTATCAATCAAACATATTAAAGTCATGATTTTGCATTTAACATCATATTTACTCATAAAGGTAAAAGTAATCTAGTAACTGAGAAATGGGGTGTAACATACTTCCCCCTTATGAATCATTGTCCCCGATGATTTAAAGTACCAAAACATATAGATAATGTAAAATAAAAGTTTTACTTTCAATTTTCTAAATCATGCAAGAAATAGGTATAGTCCATTAATAACAGAATAATCTTCCCTTGTAGCACTTCCCTCTACAATCTCGTCCTTATTGAACCTTGCACTGTGTGACTTCGCTAATGCATTGGAATAATTTGTGTGCTTCAAGCAAACTTCCACTCTAGAGAACTATACATCATAATTATATTAGTGACAACTTAATATGCACACCATAAGTACAATAGTGACTATATCCCACATGACACCTATACCATAGTGACTAGAAAAACATGTTTTCATTGGCTAACACACAATTATCCTTAGTGTAACCCAAATAGAAAAGGAATGTTGGTGCATTGTGCATTGCACCATGGGTCTCATCCTTTCTTTGGTCTTCACACCATCAAACAACTCAAAAGTAGAGATGATCCATCATTGACACTAATATTTTCCTTAAGCATAATAGTACTGCCCCTTGACCACTATCCATCTTGAGGACAATACTACTCTTAGACACTTATCAATTTTGAGCATAATAGTACTACTTCTTGACTCATGCTTTATATTAACAAAGTTATCCTTGATCATCTTGATCTATTCTTCCATTTATAACAACATTTCCAAACTAAGGCTAATCCTATTTCCTAGCTTATCCTAGCTTATAGGAATTCAACCCTTCCTTCCATATAATGTTTCAAATGGATCAAATTTCATTGTGAAATGAGAAATTATTATTGTAAGAAAAGTACTCTACAAATCCACCAGGTCTTGGTTTACCCTTTTTTCTTTACTATATTTCTCAAGCTATTAAATTGAGCTTACATTCAATTGAATTTTTCAATAAGATGATTATGGTTTACTCAAAACCATAATATTACTTGTGTGTCTCTATCTAAGATAACCTTTTCAGGAACACCAAGCAATCAAACACTACTTCACACAAATTTGCAGTTATGACTGGAACCTTCACAAATCAAAATTTTCCAATAAGAAATTGGTTACCTTGGTGAGTCTTTCCACCATAACATTATGCCAAATCCATTAACTTAGAAAGATCAAAAAGTATTCTAATGATCCACCACTTTCTTTCTAGGATTTCATGAGAATATACAAGTCTTGTCAGTGAGGACATCATGTCTTCATCCTTTGGCATTCTAGACAATTTGTTACATACTTTGCAACATCTCCCTTAGTTTCCTTCCAAATTATAGTGGTTTCATATCAGTCAATAATCTTGTCATTCTAGTTTACACTGAATATGACAACAACTTATTACAACCCATTCCTTAACTCTTCCAAATTTGGTACTTAGGTTCTCCCTTTGATTCATAATTAGTCCATCTGAAATAAATGAAACATCTTCCTTGGAATTATACCATATTTTATTCTTGAAAATATAATGATTAGATATTATTGGGGAGATATAACTCCATCTTAGGGAATCCATAACTTAGTTTCTTTCTTGCCCTTAAATATTTGATTTTAATGTCATAGTATGATTTCAGCTCAATCTATCTCTTCTGATGACCATTTAAATTGGTTGAGTAACATTTCATGTTAGAACACATTGGTTTGATATTATCTCCCAAAATATGTCCAAACAATTAAGGCGTACATAGTTACCAAGCATGAACATTTTTTGATAGCTAAAAAATCATGTGGACCATGGTTTCGTTCCCTTTATTTTTTCATTAGTAATTATCTTGCCTTTCCTGAATAAGCATACTACTTAACCTTTTTCCAAGGAATCAATAATAACCACACACTAGTCTTTTGATACAAGGAATTATAAAATTGAGTTGTAATTACTTCTCTCTCATTTGGTCAAAAGCCTCTAACTTTTCTTGACCATTCCAAATCTTTCACTAATAGTTCCAATACCTTAACCTTCAACTTCTACAACCTTGTTGTGGTCATTGAGTATGAGACTTTGGATGTAGGGTCTTTAAACCATGTCTTATGGAGAAGTCAAAAGTTCTCTCAGATTGAAAATACATCATTAAACTTCGTTGAATAGGGTACTTATCTATGTCCATATACTCTCCTTGATGTTTTCAAAACATTAAACCATCTTAAGAGTTGAACCCTTAATAATCATCTATTTCTCCAAATTGATCAAATTGATTTATCATTCCTTTTTGTTGGTTTTCTATAGTTGAATGAATGTTACTCACCTTACTTACCCTCACTAGGTATATCTTGAAAATACTTTTTGTTCCCAAATTACTCTTCTAATTTGACAACATAGTCTTCTTCCATATTAATTTTATCCCTAGAATTTCTTCAAATGATCTTTAAAAGGGCTAAATATAAATTTATTTTTGTTGACAACTTGCAAGTTCTATTTGAACTTCAACCAAACTATGCTCTAGCTAAGCCCTTAACTGAACAATTTGTTTTACTAGATCCAAGCTTTTGTCTTGCAATCATCTTTCTAGGAATTTTTCTTTCAAAATTCTTGGTGATTTTTTTTGTCATAACCTTAGACACTTCAAGGGTTGTTCGATTTCTTTTTCTCATTTTCAAATCTAAACTCCAAATTGGCCTTGCCCATTTTGGTTGGTGGGATCATGTCAACTTTCATCTTCACCTTGTGAGTTGTTTTTCTGACCCATTAAGGTCTCTAACCTTTACTCTAAGGTTTCCAACTCTCATTCTTTATTTCAATTATCATAGCAAGATTTCAATCTTGTTTGAATCAGGATTGTTAGAAGGTTATCCTACCTCTTGGATACCTCTCTAGATGGTTCTGATTCACAATACATGTTGACTTTATTCTTCATTTGAAGTTTCAATTTATGCTAACAATTAGTCTCTCATGCGTACAAATAGACATAAACCATATTCATAGATTCATAGTATCCTTAT
This sequence comes from Sequoia sempervirens, assembly GCA_007258455.2. Taxonomy (NCBI): domain Eukaryota; kingdom Viridiplantae; phylum Streptophyta; class Pinopsida; order Cupressales; family Cupressaceae; genus Sequoia; species Sequoia sempervirens. The sequence goes on along the minus strand of VDFB02092761.1, from coordinate 34,216 downwards.
TTAATCCATAATCCTTGACCCTTTGCAACTACAAGTTTCTATTAGAAAGAGGGATCTCTTCAATTCTTTCTCACCCTCATAGTCATTTAAGCAATTTTGAAGTGTGGAGGTACTCATGGGTAATCATCCATAACCTTCCTACTAAACCTAGTTACATATCTTCCCCAGTCCAAGGGCATCTCTATATATGAGTTGTTGATTTAGGAGTTTTAACCTCTAGGGACGATTTCTTCCTAGTCCCAAAGTTAGATTAACTTTTTATTATTTCCTCGCGGTTCTTTCTTTTTCTCCCTCACACTCACATTATAACTTTATTGCATTTCAATAAAGTAACATTACATAATCCTAAGTAATGATTACATTTTCATACACATTTTATAAAGATATAAGATCATGATTACATACATAGCTTTCAATAGCTCAATGCAATAAAGTACAATTGGTCTAGATATCTTTGTCGGCATCCATCCTAAAATCTTGGTTGCCTACTGTATGAGGGAGAGCATCAACCAAGTGTTATTCCTCCAACCATGGACTTACTCCAGTCCCCCGCACATCTACCTAACTGGTAAGATGGTCCTACCCTTCAACGAAGAGTTTGGTCTGGCATCCCTCATAATAATAATAGCCTACCTGAGCTTGGTGTTGTGTCCTACATAACTCGATCTACCATACAGTGGATACCTGCCTACTTGCATGGAATTCCCAACCTAGTTTATGCAACCCTGGAACATAATGAACTAACAATGTAATCAATGGCAACTTACACTACTTTGGCCAAAGATTTGATCATTACTTTCAAACTCTTTCTAAGAAGTGGTGTCTCACCTCTATGAATTGGATGTTGTATGTTCACCCACCCTATTGCTCAATTTGATAACAAGAGGACCATACTAACTCTCAATGAGTTTATTCCATAACATGATTCCATCCCAAAGATAATTATCCAACTAACCATCTAGGTTACTCCCAACCTTGGTTTATCCTAATCCTAGGGTTAAACCTCATTTTATATATAGGTTTACATGACATCACAATTTAACATTTCCAACATAGTACTTCTATATCTTACCATTTTCCCAACATTACATTTTATGCAATCATACATTGACTTACGATATCCTAGATATTATGATAATACCCTTTAGTTGCCCCTATTTGACTATTATCATCAAATGCTACAAACATGCATATCAAATAAATATGATTTCTCTCTTCAACATGCCCTTTTGATTATTCTCCATTTCTCATGGATCTTTCCAAGTTATCCTATGAGCTTTCATGTTCATTAACAATCACAAATCCTTTCTTTCAATGAGACTCAAATATTCACATGTGTGCAATGTATACTAAATTCATATCTATTCTAGAGAACATTATCAACTCGAGAGGAGGTTGTGCTTCTACACCTTTAAGTCCTCTCATATTATAGCTTTGGTTTGATGGAATGTAAGCCCTCTTCTTTAAGACTAGAATACTGTGAAAAGGGTATAGACTCTTGGTCAAGTATAGATACTAGCATAATAAATATATATATATTTTTCAACCTTAATGTTGAATATCAATATAATCATATTCAAATGCATGCCCTAACCTTATGGAATAAACTTTTCTTTTATATTCATGGAAATATGAGTAACCATTCAAGGATAAACTATTAACATGGTTTGCATAATGTTGATGATGATGTCACTCGCAACAACAGTGCAAATAAAGTCCTCACAGGAAAACCACAAAAAACCTATCTTCTTGAAAGACTTAACCAGGGCAATCTCAAGGTGTCCATGTTATAGGAAAATGTTGACTTAGCTCAATCCCAAGTCTCTGGTAGTCAAGTCTTGACCATACTAGGTTCACTTCAGGGCATGATGTTATATTGCTGTTAAACTCAGGGGTCTATGGTTTTTTTTGTTTCATTAAGAACATCTCCAATTTCGTTAAGAATCATAAATATTTGATACAAGATTTCCAGTTCAATCATAAAATAATCTCATGAAATCAAAAAAATTGCAATAATATTTCATGAATTTCAAACAACTTTGCTATCACTTAAGTAGATTTAGCTTTAAGCATTCAACAATTTCATAGAAAATGAAAGATTTTCAATAAAATTTCATTCATTCATCTATTTTTGGAACATTTTCAAGAATATAAAATAAAGCATAAAAATATTGAAAAAATAAAATTTCTCTTGGTTATTCTCCATGCATACCCCAAGAGTTAATCAAATAAAAGCAAACCGCTTTATACTTCACTAGATTTCTTCACAGTTAGGCATAAAATGTTAATGTTATAGCGGCTTAGGTAGGATTTCCTTCAGCTCATCTCTCTTTTCATGGAATCATAAATTGAATAATAGCCGTTGGCTATTCAATTTATATTTATTGTTTTGTATTTCATATTATGGCCGACATAAAAGAATTCGAAATTCATTAGAAGATATTTAATATTTATTTGAGACCGACTATCATTAGAGGCCGACATGAAGGATTTTAAGAGAGGCGTCTCTCTCATTCACTTGTACATATACTCCTTGTTTTGTCCATTGTAATCACTCTAACTGAGTTCGGTCCTTCACTTCAATTATGTCTGCTCAAGTGCGAATCTGATCAAGTGCGAATCTGATTAAGTGCCAATCTATTCAAGTACGAATATATTATCTGGTGGAGTTCGACTACATCATCATCAGTTCGATATTCACATAAGCTCTATAGTATCAAGTGCAAACTTATTATCAGGTGCGAATACAAGTTACAGGGCATCATAAGCAGCGCTAATATTGTATTCAGTGCGGACTTAAACAGATCGATGTCTATTCAGTTCAATCAGATCATCAAGGCGAACTTTACACAGTGTTGAGCTAGCACAGATTGAAGACAATCCGGTGTACAGATTGAAGACCATTCAACACAAAGCGAACACTGCTTGCGAGATGCGTGTTAGGTCATTTACCGAGGTGTGATTTTTCCGAGGTTGCCATCCAAAATGCATTCCATGACAATGGGTGTTGTATATGGGTCTTGTGTTAGACCTGGTTGTATTGTGTGTAAGTTGCCATTGTTGCATCAAATATAAGAGAGATCTTTGTTGCTGGGTTTTTCTCCCTCAAGAGGAGGGTTTTCCCAGGGTATCTGCTGTGTTATTGTGTCTGATTTTGAATTAATTCTGTGCATTAAATCTGATCATATAAAAACAACATGGTATCAAAGCCAGGTTTATGGAAAGATCTGATCAGATCTTGAAAAGCAATTCGAAGTCAGATCTAGCGCATTCTACTTGAGCCAGTAGAGTACTTCTGTGCGGGGTGCATTCTTTGGTCCTTCCATTTCAAAAAAGTCCAGTTTTGTCATCTACGAAAGGAGTGCATCAAACTTGGCTCTCTTCATGAGTTTACTTGAGTCGTATTGTTAGCAATCTGAGATCAGACGATTCCAAGAGAGTTATATGATGCGGCGATCTCACCTTCCGGGATCTGTTGAAGAGATCTAAAAGCACATGATTATGGAAGGTTCTGAAGTAGTCATGTATTCTGAGAGAATTCTATGATGTCATTATCTAGAATGGACTTCAATGGTCTTCACAACCTTGCAGTCAAGAGCTCAACTATGTCAGATCGTGCTGCCAAGGGTTGATGTTTGAAATCAAATGGCTGCAATCAAATAGAGATAAGTATTTGGTTCCTTTTTTTGTTGTTTATATTCTTTTATGTGAATCTCAGTCTGCTAAGCTGTGCAGATCTGATAAAGTCTTTCGAGTGATGATCCTATCTATCTCTAACACTTTGGGTATTGCTAGTAAGCATGTTGCATAACCTAGTGGATTGCAGTTGGAAACGGAGTGCATTGTAAATTTGAGCAGTCATAGGCCTTGTTCAAATTTAAACTTGCCATGAGTCTGTGTTCGAGTCATGAAGGCTGTGGATTGATCTGAGTATAAGAACAGCATACTGTGTTCAATAATTGCATTCATCAGAATATTAAAGAAGATAAGTATTCTGTGTTTTGTTGAAATCACCTTTCTAGTTTGAATTTCAGTTACTTCATTTAGTTGGATCTTAGGTAAGAGAGTTAGTGATTTCTCTTGAGTTGTGATCTCTAGCATAAAGATCCTTTGAAGATTTCAAATTATCTATTGTGAGTTGATTCATGCTAATCATGTAGATCCTTGAGTAAAAAGGAAGAGAATTGTATTTTCATTGTGATAGGTTTATCACATCGATATCATTCTCCAATGCATGCTCTGTGATAGAACCTTGAACTCTTGGAGAGAGTTGGTTCTACATGCTAACCGCATAATGCATTCAAGAAATCTGTAGCTGTGCAGATTGTTTTTGTTGTGCTGAGTTTGGCACTCTCGAGAGGAGTAAAAGATGAAAGAAAGAGTTATATCAAAATTATATAAAGATAAGTTTCTTTATCCCTCTAGTTTGATCTTTTGATATATTTCTCTTTCAGGTTGATTTATTCATGTTCTAACATTGTGCATAAATTCTTATGTATTCATGTTATAACCTGTGATTGTAAACTTTGTATGATTCCAGTCTTGTTATTTCTTTGGGTAATTATAAACTGTTAGTAATCTCTCTCTAAAATGCTTGCAGTTCAATGTTCTAGGAGCAAGAAGGTGATGAGAGATTGCTTAGTGATGAAAAGCTTGAGGCATCTTGTGAGGAAGTCATGCCGACCAAAGAGATAATCAAGCAGCCTTGGGACTGAGCTGGTGGCCAGAGGGAGCTCACTTCCAGAAGTCTTCTTTGCAATCTCTGAAGCAAGGATCAAGAGGGAGTTTTGTAACTCACTGAGAAGAAGTGAGGATTGTTGTATTGAAAGGCTAGGTGCTAAACCCTTAGAGGTCCCTTCAGTTGCTGAGATCATAATTGCTCAAGATTGCCTTCTGGATTTGTCATTGGTAGCTCCGCAAACCTATTCAGAATAGTGAGATCTGAGATGAGGTCGAGGAGGACTATTCTGAACTCTCTTCAGTACCGAAGGTGTGCACTGGAAAACATTTATCTAAGTCAAAGTGTTGCAGGCAATCTTGGACGAAGAGGTCAGAAGGTTGATGCAAGTGTCTAAAGATTTAGAGGGAGCCTGCTGAACCTGAAGAAGATGGTAATCTTGCTGCAGCTAGTTCAAATTTGGTGGATCCTACGTTGTACAGACAGCTGATTGGATCCCTGATGTATCTAGTTAACACTAGACCTGATATTTGCTATGCAGTGAGTGCACTTAGCCAGTTTATGTGTGACCCGGTGACGTATACATCTTGTTAAAAATTAAACATAATCCAGATAATTTGCATGGGCAATGCTTCTGATATGGGTTGAAGTATACTCGATGCATCTGTTACTTCTGGTTCACCGACTCGACGGGCAAAGTTGTGTCACGATCGGAAGAGCACACCTCTGGCCGTTGCTTTAGTTTGCTCCGCTATGATTTCCTAGTGCAGCAAGAAGCAATCTTCAGAGCATTGAGTACAGCCAGAGGCCGAGTACATTGCAGCTTGCATGGCAACTCGGGAAGCAGTGTGGCTTCGTAAGCTCCTTGCAGGATTGTTTGGACAATCAATGGAGCCTACTATTATTCATTGTGATAATCAGAATTGTGTGAAGCTTTCTGTCAATCCTGTGTTTCATGACAGATCCAAGCATGTTGAGTTCAAGTACCACCTTATCAGAGATATGGTACTGCGGAAGGCTGTACAGTTGAGGTACATCAACACTGATGAGCAGATGGCAGACATTCTCACCAAGCTTCTCGCCAGGATAAAGCTGTGTACTTTCGAGATAAGCTTGGTATGATGGGGAATCCAGCCTTAACTGAGAAAGAGTCTCAGCATCAGTGACCCTGTTTAATGAGTTCTTCTCTGTGAGAGAAGTTCGAGGTGAAATCCCTTGTTAATGCATTTTCTTCTGTGACGGAAGAATTTAAGGTGAAAGCCCTTGTTTCCACCCTCTGAGCTAAGTCATGGTGGGTGTCATGTGTGCGACTCCATGACATATATTGTACTTGTGTTTCACCCTCTGAGAGAGTCATGGTGAAAGTCACTTGAGGTGACAACATCACGCAAGTGATGAACACTTGTACTTACTATTGCATTTTCTTCTGTGACGGAAGAATTTGAGGTGAAAGCCCTTGTTTCCACCCTCTGAGCTGAGTCATGGTGGATGTCATGTGTGTGACTCCATGACATAATCACGTGAGAAAGTCCGTGATGATTTTTTGTGTACTTGTGTTTCACCCTCTGGGAGAGCCATGGTGAAAGTCACGTTGAGGTGACAACATCACGCAAGTGATGAACACTTGTACATACCATACATGGGTGTAGCCATGATGGTTGATATCACAATGAGGTGATATGCTTTCACGATGAGGTGATAAGCTCCTTTCCATGCATGGATGTAGCCATGGTAGTCAATATGACAATGAGGTGATATGTTATTTCACACATGGATGTAGCCATGATGTTCGTCATCACATTGAGGTGATATCCTTCTCTCTATATCTGATTGCAGGCAATGATGGCTGATGGACCTCATATTGAGATGATTCGTATTGTGCAGCTAGAAGTTCTCTCCCTAGCTGAGAGGGAGTGTTAATGATATGGCAGCTTCAGTCATTCCTTCCACCTCAGCCCTATCGAAGGAAGCATAAATTAAATGATAGCCTGACGGCTATTTAATTTGTTGTCTTATATTTATGTTGGGGCCAACCTCTCTTATATTCTTTATGTTTGTATTGAGGCCGACATTCCTTATGAATTGTAATTAACATTCATTCAGGCCGACATATGTTATTTTATTGAGGCCGACTTTCATTAAAGAGGAGATGTGATTTCTTGAAGGCCGATATGAAGGATTCTAAGAGATGAGTCTCTCCCTTTCATTTGTATATATATACCTTTGATTCATCCATTGTTATTATCCAATCTAGTGCAGTTCGGATATTCACATAAGCTCAATACATCATACAGTGCGAACTACATACAGGGTGAACATCAAGAAAGTGCGAATACATTATTAAGAGCGAATTCTGCCAAGAGCGCATTATCTTCAAGGACGAAGTTACAGTGCAAGTGCGAATACTTCATATAGTGCGAAGTATCATGCTACAGCGGATTCACTCATAGCAAGTTGAGAACCATTAGTGATTGAGAATACTGCCAGGTGTGATTTCTGTAGATCTGGATTCATTAATTGTCAGGTGCGAACTGGCAGGTTGTTATCTGTTCTTCATATTCTCAGATGCTGCATATTGGTCTTGTGTTAGACCTCATTGTAAAGTGAAATGTTGTCACTGATATTACAAATATAAGAGAGATCTTTGTTGCTGGGTTTTTCTCCCTCAAGAGGAGGGTTTTCCCAGGGTATATGCTGCGTTATGTTGTCTGATTTTGAATTATTTTCTGTGCAATTAATCTGATCACCTAAAACTAACAAGTTGTACACACTTACTATTTATAGTAAGTCACCTTGGGGTTGAAATCCAGTATTGCTATTTATGGAAAGGCACCTGAACGTGTTGTGGATGCAGTATTCGATCCCCTAGTTTAGACTACATGGAGATCATATGTTTCTTAAGGGAGATATGATATTTTTAATTATTATTAAAGTTAATCTTTAATAATAATTAATTATTTATTCAAAAGGTGCATCATAAAGTTATATTATAACTTTATGTCTAAAGGGGGCCATTTAATGACTTAAAGTACATTAAATGATATTTTGATTTGGGCGCCCATTTATGAGGAATTATTATAAAGTTATAAAGTACACATTTAATATTATTTTAAATGATTAAAAAGGAGCCTTCTAGAGGATCGACTTCTTCTTGGAAAATTATATAAAGCATCAACCAAAGTTATTTGGTATTGATTCATGAGGATTGACATTTAGCTTTTGAAGAGTTCGCTGTGGAGAAGAAGAAACCTAGGGTTTCTGCAATTTCTGCAATTTTCGGTCATTGAGAACGTTGTATCTCTCTGATTCTTGCATTCTAAGGTTGTGAAATACCAGCTGAAGATTGCCTTGTGGATTGGCTTCAACCAGGAGTCAATATTGAACTTAATAGTGGAGAGTAATAACAGATTTCTTCAAGGGGTTTATTCTCAGCAAATCAGAAGTTTGAAGAATTAATATTGGAGAATTTTTTATTACTGGCTGTGCCTTCTCTTCTATGGCATGTGGGAATTTCATTAGTAGATTTTTGAAGAGTTTATACAAGGGTTTTTAAGAGTATTTTGTTTGTGATTAGAGGGCATATGAGCTGTGATACATTTTATTTCTGCCAGCACCTTCACCCATAACCACATGGGTCTCAAGCAAAGATTGTATTGAATGCTACAGGCCGTACCAACCTCCTCTCAGCCAGACGTGAGGATTAGAGTCAAAACGCCTAAGGATCTAGGCTACATTCAACATCAATAAGGGTGCCTTGTTCATTGTTTCTATTTGGCACATGTTTGGAGATGGAGAAAAGTCTCTTTTGTGAGAGGCGTTGGATTTAATGAAGTTTGTTGCTGCTGATCATTAATATCAGATTTTTTCAGAGTATCTTGTTCATTGTTTCTATTTGGCATGTGTTTGGAGATGGAGAAAAGTCTCTTTTGTGAGAGGCGTTGGATTTAATGAAGTTTGTTGCTGCTGATCATTAATATCAGATTTTTTTCAGAGTATTACTTCAGTCATCCGGGTATGAAGAGTAATGAATTTTCAAACATTGTATGAAGGGTTGAAATGAATTGCAATCTGAATTGTAATAAATGCATTGACTTTGCACATAATGTTTGATCTGATTTGAAGTTGATATCTCATTGTCAAGCATTTGTATATTTTGCAATTTATATATGTATATGCATTTCATGCTCTCCTGGCAAAGTTTTGAAGTTATCAAAACAAATAAACCATCAGCATAACACAAAGGCAGAAAATTTTGAATTGCAAGTGTCCACCTGGGGTGGGACACTACAAAATCATATAAACTGCTTTGGAGCAGCATCCTTCAACTTTGAGGATAAGCACTCTGACCAGTTACATACTTAACAGATATCGCATAAAGAATATGATCCAAAGAGGCAAATCAAAATTTCTCATTTCTCCAATAAATCTGCAGAAAATTAAATCTGGCAGCTTTTTTAATGCGTCAATCTTCAAGTGGATGGTTTAAATTCCCCAACTCTTCTACATTGGTGGGACCTTCTCATCTTGGTCCTCCTCCTGTGTGTCCTTGTGGTCTTCAGAAATATTATCTCTGGCATAATACATTGATGAAGTACTGCTTATCTTCCCTTTTGGCTTTTTTGTTCTGAACCTTTGGTCCTATCTAGGGCAGCCCTAGGACTTTGTGGAGATCCTCTGGCTAAAATGGAACATTGACCTCATTCTCCCTGACCATAAAGCTTGGCTGGGATGCATATGGTCATAATTTAATAAAGAGGGCAACGAGGATAAAATGGGCATTTTGGTTCATATAATGTGCTCATGTCATCAACAAACCTTTGTTATTGGGTGGCCTTGGTTAGCCTTTGAAGATGTAGTTAGCAGAGGGAAAGTTTACTTTTTTTTTTCTCCTTCTGTGCTGTTTATGTTAGTTTTTTCGTTTTCTCTGGATTCCACTTCTTGCTGGAATTCTTGCTGAAGTTAGGAGCCCCACCTCATGGGTGTGGCTTGGCACTTCTTCTCTGCATAGGAGTTACAGATTACAATGCCAGTGTTCTGTCAGAGTACATGCAACTTCCAAGCTACAATTTGTCATGGCAGGCTTTTCCTTATCATGAGAAATGGCTGGTCTAAATCTCTTTTACGATGTTTGCATCTTTTATGTGTGAGTCCTTTGAGGATTTTAAATCAGGCCTCTCTGGTTCTTCTTTACCTCAGTGCCAACCTATCAGCAACACATTGATATCTTCTCTCCCATATTAAAAGCACTTCCCTGTTGAATACTTCATGGAATGAGCCACTCTCTTTCAAGAATTCCATATTCCATTAAAACTGTGATTTTCCTGTGTGGTGGCTCCATGAGGTGTCCCAACCTCCTCCAAGATCCTTGAGGGCATAATTTTAGTAAAGATCTCGGTTTGACATTTTTATCAAACAGTTAGCATGCCACTCATCTTCCAATTGGTATTGGTTTTCCAACAAATGATTTCTCTCTATATTCTTCTGAATTTGTTCCTCCTCACCTCCCTCCTCAATGTAGTACTGATTACAACTTCCTTGCCATTCCCTTCACCCCAAAACTGGATTTATTCAATTTCTGTTACATATTTAGGCATGACTTTGTGCTGGCATTTCCTCAAACAATTTGTACCCAGCCTCTTTCCTTGCCTTTCCCTTAATTGCTTTGTACTTCAGCTGACCTCTTTGTGATGTGCAATTGTAAAATTATTTATTCACACTATCTTTCTATTTTACAGGACAAACAATAGTTTTCTTGTCATTTAATTATTTGGCATCTTCAATCTCCCAATCATGCCGGTCTGAATGCAAATCTATACAAATAGCATCTTCATATTGCCTTGTCTCACTGCACAGTTATCTTCTTCATTATAAATTTCTGTAATGCTGAACACTTCTCTTATTGGATTGACTTTTCCCACTTCCTCTTTGATTCTATTGGGATTTTCACTTCCTTGTACCAATTGTTTGTATCTTTTCTTGTAAAAAATATGCATTTGCTTGAACTGATATCATTCCACAGAACAGATTGCTTTTCAAATTCTGCACAGTATCCTCTCGGACTGATTTAAAGAGTCAAGTGATTTGATTTTTTCTTGTTTTTTGCATCTTCACAAGAGGCTTGGACAATTTGCAATGATGTCTTTATGAATCTGTTCAACGAATCCTTGAATTGGACTGATTTAGTGGTTGGGCAGTAGAATTTGTTGTCTGGATATTCCTCTTGTTTAGAAGGTTGTAGTTGTGAAGTCCCATACCATATTGTCTGATGAATTTTTACTACACTTTTCTTCAGATAGTAAGTATAACCTGTCCTCCTGAAGTGCAAGAGGAAAGAGATAAGCATCACTTCTTGCTATGACTTCTTGGGCAATGATAAAAGTGATAGAAAGGAAAATCATGAAGTGTATGCATGGATAGGATATAATTAAAATTCATCTAAGCATTCTTTGTTATGAAATAAATATTGGATTTTTCATGGCTGTTAAAATGCTTTCCACCATTTCCATTGTACTTAGTGACTTATGATTTATGTGAAAACGAAGAATCTTCAATACCTTCACAGATCTCAATCAATTTCATTTGTACAGGTGGTTATCTGGATTATCATGCCAACAATGAGAGGCTCAGCTGCACTGAACACCAAAAATTCATTACGATTCATTGTCTTGTTTCAGTACTTGCCCAGATTTATTCGAATATTCTCACTTTCTAAAGAGGTAATAAGAACAGCTGGTGTATTGACTGAAACAGCATGGGCTGGTGCTGCGTACAACTTACTTCTTTATATGCTTGCAAGCCATGTGAGTACAACGTTTTCATTATAGTATCCTCATCTTCAAATTGTATGTAATTTTTTCATTTGATGAGACTTATGAGCACTGCTCATAGGAATATGTAAAAGACTGAAGTCTCTACTCTTACAATATCACATTATTTAATCATCCCATCCACTGAAGATGCAAGTGCTTAGTATAAATATAGTGGTCAGAAAAAATTCCTGTTGGCATATATTATGCTGCATGCCTGTGACTAAGAGATTTTCTCGCTGCTGCTTGATTCAAGGTCTTGATATAAGCATCACAGAGATTTCTAGATCTATATCAAATTCTAATTGCCATATTCTTTTATAGACATGCATATTGGATATATAAGATTTTAAAAAACTTTGCCACAGATATCTCTTTGTATTTGTTATATTTTTACTTGCAACTATGCTTTGAGCATTGAAGGTTCTAATGGATTGCCTTTTAACCAGTTAGCTCTGAACTACTGGTATCTGACCATAATATTTATTGTAGTTGTAGAAACAATTGAGTTTCCTACTTTTGTATTAACTTATACTTTATGCTTGTAAGAATATGCTTCCAGTCTAAATAGAATGGGTCAGGGATGACTTCTACATTTTGCTCCCACTTCCTTTCTCTTGTAAACTATCAATGGAAACAAATGTAATATTTAGGATGTTCTTTAATTGATACCTAACACTTAGACAATTGCAATAAACACCCAGGGCCAAATTATATTTCATGTGCTTAGGCTTATAGGTCTGCTTTTCTTCTTTTGATGTGATTTGGAGCATATCTGTAATATCCCACCCCTAATAGGATATTTACTTTCTGAATTTTGCCTGTCTGTTTTTATTTGTTTTATGGTTTTTTTGATATATTTGCAATGTTTGATACAACAATACAATGCAGCAAAATAGAAGATATTGCAATAATAATTTTCAACTCAAAAACTGAACATTACATAGGGAATACACAGCTGAAAATTCCAGATTTTAATAACAGCTTAGATTCTCAGTATTTTCACAAAATATTGATAACCCAATTTATATAATATCCTCTATTATCTTAAGCAATAATACCCAGAAAATTTGGGGGTTACAAATCATGAACTCACAGGTAAGATATGCCTTGAAACCCTCTAAATGGATGCCAAAATGATGTATAAAGTTTGCAGCAGTATAACAGCAGCAACAATGATAATAAACTCTAGCAACGATCACTATCACCAATTCCCACTTCTACTGCAAAGCTACATACAATTAAATTGGCAAAACCCTTGCTTGGCAACTGCCTGTTGAATGAAGTTCTCCTGTACTCTTTGCTCTTAAAATAATGATCAATATAGCTGCATTATTTTGATATTTCATTCAAACCCTTGAAACTTCTGAAATTCTTCTCCAATGAAGCTCAGATGTGACCTCTGTGTGAAGCCACCAATTAACTGCAACCCTCGAGTGATCTCTCTCACTTGTAGGAAGCATAATCGAAGAGAGGCTACATTTTCCAAGATTGAAACTACAGAAAAACCCTAGGTTTCACTTTCAAAGCCAAAGCACAAAGCCAAGTTGAGAGAAAATGATCAATCATAATGAAATGAATTCCAAAAATGCCCTTTTATAATATTCGATTTGCATTTGACTTCATCTCATTTGATTTACTTTAATTTCATTTTCTTTTCCCTCCTTTTTTATGGACAACTTTATAATAATAAAGAATACTTTATTATTCACTTATATCTCCCCTTTAAAATAACACTTTAACACTTTTTTATAAAGTATAATTTTTAAAAGCATTTAAACCCCCGTTTTAAATAAAGTCCACTTAAATCATTAATGATATGCACTTAATAATTAATTATTATTAAAGTATAACTTTAAATATAATTATAATATTATACTCCATCATTAATCATCGTAAAACAATTTTGATTTAGATTTCACCAGGAGGTAGCCCACTGGTTTCACTGCTAATCAGATTGCCTTACTATAAATAGTAAGGTTGGCTTCTATCAACACACTGACTTACTATAAATAGTAAGTATACACAAATGAAGCCAAAAACCCTTGAATAACCAAGCCTCATAATATACAAAAGATCTGGAGGTGCCAACGTTGCAAACTGCCAACTGAGATACCAGATATCTCCACAACAGGGTCCTCTAATCACCATTATTATCATACAAGGACCTAGTGATAGGCTAAACCACCAACTCTGATGCTTGCTCAAAAAGGGGACATTACAATATCAAACTATTTGAACATCCAATTTGAAGTATAGCTAAATCATGCATTACCTTAATGGTTTTTATCAAGTAAACATCCAATTTTCTTTCTTTTAAGTTTCCATTGTAAAATCTTTTATATTAGCTCATTGTTGAGTCCCCTGTAAACAAATGCACTCTAGTATTGTCAATCTGGGAAAGCTTGATAAGGGTTTTTTCAACACCGAATGGTAACAATTTTGCATATGTAACCTTAATCAACTATATCCCAAATGATTCTCCTAAAGTAATTGAAAGGAAGCAAGAGTGCGAAAACACTTCCTAAGATAATCTTTGAGGAGAGGTATGTGCAAATAAATTAAATTTTTGTAGTTAACAAGGAAAAATACACAACAAAAATTATACCATAATGTGGGTTTATGTGGGGAATACCCTTTTGGAATAAAAATTCCACACTCAAAAGCAATTCAATGTATTATTCAATAATCAATGGTTACAATATATTTGCAAAGTTGAAGCATTTACAGGAGTATCCCCAACAAGAGATTAGGAGCAATTTTGGAAGCATAATAAAATTCACTATCTAACCTCCATCTCAAGCACTTAAAAAATAGGAGAAGCAATACATGAAACCATCAAATGGTAATTAGGGAACCATGAGCTACAACCACCAAAAAAGTGGTGCTCAAATCCCTAGTTAAAAATTCAACGCCCAAATCCCAAGATGAGCCCATAGGCTAAAATAGCATAGTCCATCCACTTGCCATAAGTTGTCATAATCCACTCACCAATTTTTGTGCTTTATTTTGGCTCCATTATCTCCATTCAAAGATGCCTTATGGCCTGTTATAACATGCGTTATAAGTTGGTCAACAAGTGTAACTCCCTCTTACAACTCTCTCATGCATTATAGATGCTCTTACGTTTTCAATTTGGGAGGGCCAACTTTTGGAGGCCATAACTTTTGATTCGGGAAGTTGATTGAGCCCCATTTTTTTAAATTGTAGAGTTTAAAGAGATCTACATCCCTATAACTAAAGAACCGGTTACAATCCATCTAAATTTTTTTCAAGAACAAGAATGACTTGTATAGCTCAAAAATTGAGTTTTCTAGCTCTATAGTAAAAAATTGCATTTTTTGTGTTTTTAACATCAGGATGGAAGGTTGAGACACCTTTCCTAACAATAATCTTGTGTTCATGGTCAAGGAAAGCATCCTTTAGGGTTCTTTCCCATCTCTCTTTTCAATTATTTTGGCAAATACTTAGTTTTTAGTACTTTCCTGAGTTTTATGAGTCATTTTGCTTCTTACTTTGATATAGGTTGTAGACTTATTCTATTGAGTCAACAAGGCTTGATAGGTCTTTAAGTTGAGTGAATCATGGTTGGATGTTGGTTCTATAGTTCTAACATCAAGTGATTAGTAGGTTTTAATTTAAAAAATGAGTTCTTTGAAGTTGATAGGATTTGAAACATAATTACATCCATTAGCCACAAAAATTGATTATATATTCAAGTGATTAGTAGGTTTTAATTTAAAATAATGAGTTCTTTGAAGTTGATAGGATTTGAAACATAATTACATCCATTAGCCAAAGGTTTATGATGTTGGGGATAAGGTGGTTGACTATGTGGATGTTCCGAACTCTTTGTGAACTTGGAAGTCCTTCCTTAGCTCCTCATCTTAGCTCGTTGTTCTCTTTCATGCCTTGGACCTAGTCAACATCCTCCAAGGATTCCATATTCGCCAACTTGAGAGAGTTGATGTTTTTGTGTGGGCCTTTGGTCTTACTCTTTACTTTGTTAGTTTGGGTTATGATGTCCTAATAAATGTCCCTTTTGATGGCTTCCCTTGGTTGAAGATGTGGTTTAAATACCTTATCCCTGAGGTCAACCTCTTGTTTTTTGGTTTGTGTGTTAAATTATGATTCTCACTCTTGGTAACTATCAAAAAGAGGTTCGATATTTACCAATAGGCGCCCTCTTTGCGAAAGGGATGTTGAGTTTTGCAGCATTTATTGTTGGACTACTCCTTCATCTGGTAGACCTTTAACCTTTTGTCAAGTAAGTTCAAGCTAAGGTAGCCTCAACTAGGGTCTTTGTTTAATTTGATCCTCTAATGGTCCCCTCCCTTTTCTACCCCCCGACTAAAGGATCTTTGGTACCTTGCTATCCCCCATTTTTGTTGAGGTTGTTGGTTAGAATGGAGTGCTAGAATCTTTAAAGGCAACAAGTTGAAGCATGTAAGGATTAGCCTAAAAATCTGCAATGTTATTGCTGAATTTTTTTTAGTGATTTAAAAACAGAAGTAAAAGGTGAGCCTAGGCCCCCTCTCAGTTGTGAAATGTAGAATTGCCTTCAATTGGTGTATTAGGCTTACTCTGACTAAATTGATGGACAACTAGTAAGCGGCAAGGCTCAACACCAAACGGGTTTGCCTTGATCTTAGTTGGTTGAAGTTGAATTTCAATAGGGCATCAAAGGGGAATTTGGGCTTGGCTATAGGAGGTGTGATTAGAGATACTAAACATGGTTTTGTTGTTGCTTATGTGGGAGTCACAGGAGTGCAAACCAACCATGTTGTAGAAGCCAAGACTGCCTTTTGGTGAATTGAATATGCTAAGAAGTTTAAGGTCTCTCATCTAGTCATGGAGGAGGATTCACTCAATATTATCAAGTGTCTTAAATGTTGGTCTATTAAAAATATAATGGATGATGCTTTGGAGTCTCTTAAGGAATTCAAGGAGGTGAAAATTTATCACACCTATAGGGAAGGTAATAGGGTAGCAGATAGAATGACCAACATTGCTGTTCGTGGGTTGAGGTTTGAGAAATGGGAAAATTTAGACTCCTTGCATAATGAAGTTATCAAAATCCTAATTGAAGATGCTCCTTTTTATCTTTCTCGGCCTTTTAATCTTCAATATTTTATTGCTTTTGAATCGGAGGACTCATTTGTGCCATTGTGGCAGCATGTGTGACAAGTTGATTCATCCTATCTAGCGTAGTCGTAAGATAACTATAGCTTTTCATTTCAAGGATAGCGTAAATCTTGTAACCATTATTTTTATGATTTGAAGGAAGTTAGATTGTTTGTCATCTATAAGCGCTCACAAGCTCTTGATTATTTAGTCCTTGTCGAATATTTTCTCAGGATGAGAAAGGGTTTTTAATAGGGGTCTTAAGGTTCCGTTTTTTTTCAAGAGCTATTTGGGAAGGAGGGTTCCTAGAAGCACTAAAACTATTCTAACAACATTAGGGGCAAGAGGCTTTAAGTTGAACCCTCTTCTTGTGATATAATCAAGAATAACTCTACTAACACATTTTAAGAAGGGATGAGCTAACTCATTGCATGGAAAGTGTCAATTGCTATGACCTGGTTTTGTTGATGGAATTTGCTAGATCTTGGAAGGGTAGGAAAGTCAATGTTAGAGGTCTTAGCTTTGAGGTGAGCGAGGAATGGATATTGGGGCCATTGGGCTGTGCATGGAAGGGTTGAAGACCTTCAAAGCTAGGTAAACCAAAAAGAAAGAAGAAATGGAAGCTCTCTTGAGAGAAGAGGAGAAGCTTGAGATTTAAAGCGGGCTATCTCTGGGAATCCCCTTCTAGTCCTTAGAATGAGGTGAGCATACAAATGATAAAATATATTACTCTTTAAGGCATATACAAATGTGTTTTTCCTACCATTTTACTTTGCTTAGCCATTTTAGATATAGGAGGCTAGTTAGATTTCCATTCTACTTGCTTATGTCCTTGGAGTTGTTTGTTGTTGATGTTTGGCTTAATAAGGTTGAAATGTAGCTATACCAAGGCTTGATTTTCTTGCTTTAATCAATTTGCCAAGTCCAAGGTGGTGCCTTGGGAACCTTCCACAAAGGTTAGCATTGTAGAGTCCTAGCATGAAGTTCGCCCCTCTAAACCGTCTTTGAGCACAAAGAGCCCTGCCCTAGGTTCTATCACAATTAAAATTCCCTCGACTTTGGAGGTGGATTTTGGCCCTAGAACTAGGGTTAGGAAGGGCAAGGCTACTTTGTTGTTGAAGGATAATAAGGACACGAACATGGTTGGGGAGAATGAAGGGAAGGAGACATTTGTGATGGCTGATGTGTAGTTAAATGGTATCAAAAGCAAGAATTATTGGGACCAATGATTCCTATAGCAAGGTGGAAGTGGAGTCTAGGAAGGGGAAACACCTTAGAGAGAGTGAAGAGTTTATGCCTTACAAGAAAGCTAAGTCTATTAGGGAAGGGGATAAGGCAAGGAATTGTTTTGATAATGCTGTTGAGGAGCTCTCTATAAGGAATTTAGTTGGCAAAGTGGACTCTTCGGAGAGGGACTATAATCTTCAATATAATTTCCTAAAGTGGTTCATGAATGAGAATGAGAGACTGGGAATTAGATTGAACCAACTATTTCATTAGGTCAATGGAAATCATTCCCAATTTGAGTTCAATGAGGATAGTTGGAACTAACTTAAGGATTTTTGTGAGTTTAGAAATGTTATATAAGGGTTTTACTCTTGCTTGAGCTAGCTTGAAAGAAACTACAAGGATTTGAAGGTGTCTTTGAATAAGATCATCCTTCTCAGTCAGACCACTATTGAAACTCAATAGCCAACATAGCCATGCTCCAAGAGAATATGCTAAAAAAATAGCTAACCTCAGAGACAGTGAAGAGGATAAGGTGGAGGACCATGTTGCTAATGCTGTTGAGGGGCTCTCTATAAGGAATTTAGTTGGAAAAGTGGACTCTTTGGATAGGGACTATAATCTCCATCAGAGTATCCTATAGTGGTTTATGCATGAAAACGAGAGACTAAAAATTAGACAACACCAATTGTCTCAACATGTTAATAGAATGCACGAGTTTAGTGTGAAAATGTAGGGAAAGAGTTCAAGTAGGTTGAGTTATTCTATTTTGTATTTCACTTTTGAGGATTAAAGTGAAACTCTTTTTTCAGCTGCATAAGTCTAAATAAAGTGTAGATAAACATTTAGACTTATCTTCCATCTTATCCTTATAAGTGATGGATGCTTTTTGTAGGTAAAGCTGATTCTTGGAAGATAGGATTTTTAGCTAAATTAGTATAAAGATAGGAAATTGTAACATACTGAATGCAATGAATTTTCATGCAGCTATGAATTGTATCAGTTGTGGAGGTTAGCTTGTAAGTTTTTCAAAGTAATGGAAAACTAATTTGACAATGTAACTATTTGTGCATGCTTCCACATTTGAAGTTTTCAATTATTGTGTGATTTATACAAAATTACAAATGCTATTTAGCATTAGGACATGATCACCAGGTATTTTGAAATTTTTTCATGGTATTAGAGCTTTGTGTTGGGGTTGCATGAGAAATTTGCAAGGATCACAAAGGATTTTTTGCATTGTGGGCAGATTTTTTGAGGAAAATTGTGGCGTGAAGTTTTTTAATCAAAAAATTGCGATGTCCAAGAAGATGAAAATTGGGGCTAGGTAGTTATAAAAAATTGTGCGGAAGTTTGGGTAAAAATCGCAAAGGACTTTTGTTGTGAATCGCGCCATTCTAGTGTGAAACCCTGTCATTCTTGTGAAAATCATGTCTAGATTTTTTTGAAAAAATCACAATAAGATTTTTGGTATGAGATAAATAGTGATTTTTTATCAATGTTTTCTGTGATTTTTTAATAAAATTGAGGGTTTTTAGATTTGTGGCTAGGGTTTATAGACCCATAGCAAGGGTTTTCAATTGTTCTTACTGCAAATTTGACAGTTAGGATTTGTAGATATTTTTTGAAGAATTTTTCTAGTGGCTAGGGTAGAAGGAGGTGGCTAGGTTTTGCTAGGGGAACAAACTATGATTTATTACCTACAACAACTTAAATTTTTTGAGCAGTTTATTTATTTCTAGATTTAGGAGTTTGTATTTGTGAAGAAAAATATATTTTTAATGGCATTAACTAGCCTTAGGATCAAGAATAGATTAGATACCATGCATTAAATTTCCTACCTTGGAAAGTTAGGGTGACTTTGTTTTTGAAGGAAAATTATCTTTGGGATGGTGTATCAATTGAAGTGTCTCCACCTACAAATCCATAGTAGTTGGCTGTTCACAAGATGAAAGAGGTTAAAGGCAAGCGAGTAATCATGGATGAGACAAACGATCACTTAATTCCTCGTTTGTCAGAAAAGAATATAACCAAGGAGATGTTTGATGCTTTGGTCAACCTTTTCCAAAGTGAAAACACAAATAGGAAAATAATATTGAGGAATAAACTCAGATCCACAGAGATGACTAAACCAAATACTCTTGCTAGTTACTTGATGAAGATCAGACAACTTCATGATCAACTTGTAGTAGTTGGAGAGAATGTTGAAAGTGTAGAAGTGGTCAACTTTGTGTTGAACGGGTTTTGTTCTTCATGGCAAGCATTTGTTCAGGGTGTTTGTACTCGGGAGAACCTTCCTTCCTTTGAAAGATTGTGGGATGACTCTATATAGGAGGAAACCCAAATGGATTCAAAAGCCAACAAGAAAAGTAGTGACGAGAATTTAGCTCTCTATGGACAAATAAAGGGAAATAAATGAAAAGGGAACAAGGGCAAGGGAAAGGATGAGGAAGGATCCTTACAGTTAGGGAAGGACTTGAGTCTTATCAAAGTGCTTCAGTTTAATAAGCTCGGTCGTTATGCATTAAAGTGTCTAGAAAAGAAGAAGAACCAAGGGAAGCAACAACAGGAGGATGTGGCAGCTTCTATAGGAATTCAAGTGAATGAATTTGTTGAGAAGTTTGAGAAAGATTTCTCAATGGTATCTTGTCCTTCTATGAGCGCATTTCCCAGGAATGATTGGTATGTGGACAGTGGGGCTTCTAGGCATATGACATTGGCTAGACAGTATTTTACCAACTTGAAGGAACATAACTCTGGAGTTCAAGTTGAGCTTGACAATGATGCCAAGTATCCAATAGCAGGTGTTGGTACAATTCCCTTTTAGCCATAGTCTGGTAACTATTTGGAGTTTGATGATTTGTTATTGTTCCCAATCTTAGGAAAAATTTACTTTCAATTTTGGTGATGGGGGATTAGGGCTATGTTGTAGAATTCAAGAATCATTAAGTTCTTATCATCAGATTAAGCTTAGATAATAGACATACAATAGGTGTAAGAAAAGGACATCTATAGAGGTTACAAGGTGAGCTAGTTCAAGCTCTAGTTCATAATAGTGCCAATCTGTGCTAGTTATGGCACAAGAGGATGGGACATATGCATCACAAAGTGTTGCATATTTTTAAAGAAATTGTCACAAGACTTCCAAAGTTTAGTAGTGAACAACAAAGGGTATGTAAAGGATGCATACTTGGTAAGCATGTCAAGGCTATTTTTCCAAGTAGCGAGCATAGCTCTATGTAGATTCTAGACTTAGTGCACTCATGTGTGTGGGCTGGTGTTAGTAGAATCAATTGTAGGCAACCTGTATAATGTTTCCTTAATTGATGAATTCTCTCGCAAGATGTGGATTTACTTTGTAAAGACCAAGTTTGAGGTCTTTAGCAAGTTTCAACAGTTCAAATTTCTAGTCGAAAATTAGACAAGGAAGAAGATGAAGGTCTTGATATCAAACAATGGGGGAGAGTATACCTCTAAGGAGTTTGAAGGTTTCTGCAAGAAAGTAGGGATAAAGAGGGTGTTTATAGCCCCTTACAACCATAGGAGAATGGGGTTGCAGAGAGGAAGAGTCGATACATAATAGGGGCTGCTAAGGCCATGATTCATGACTTGGACTTGCCAATGTTTCTTTGGGAAAAAGCATGTATTTCAATAGTGTATATCTAGAACAGGTGTCATAATAGGATTTTGGAGGACAAGACACTAGAAGAGGCATTCGGCATTGTGAAGCCAAAGGTGAGTCATTTGTACTTCTTTGGTTGTCTAATTTATATCCATATGCTTGTAGAGAAGAGGACCAAATTGGAACCTTTAGAAAGAAGGGTTTATTTGTGTGTTACAGTGAGACTTCAAAGGCCCATAGGGTTTGTATTCTAGAGTAGAGGAAAATAGTATTCAATAGAGATGTGAATTTTGAGGAAGACTTTGCATCCAGAACAACTCATGAGATCTTTCCAATGATAGAGGATGAGCAGCAAGAAACTTTGAAGGTTGAGTTTGGGTCTTCAAAGATTCCAGTAGCTTCTAGTTCAAGACAACAACCTTTAGATGAGGAGGGAGAGACTTCATCTCCTTCAAGTTTTGTTAGAAGACCTCAATGGCTCCAACAAACATTGAGGGATGCTCAGGAGAACGTTGAGGCTCCTAGGAACACATTCCAGTAGAGTAGGCCTCCGAGGAAGTTTCCTAACTACATAGCATTGATGAGCAACATCATAGGGTCTTCTAGTTTCCAAGAAGTAGTAGATCAATGGGTAGCTAATGACTTGGTGTAGAAGTCCTTCCTCGCTAAGAGGGACTGTTGGGTTTTTAGCTCAGATGGGAACTTCCGCACGGGTTTAGTGTGAATGTGTGAGGAAAGAGTTTAAATAGTTTGAGTTATTCTATTTTGTATTTCACTTTTGAGCATTAAAGTGAAAGTCTTTTATTTAGCTAAATAAGTCTGAATGAAGTGTAGATAAACATTTAGACTAATCTTCCATCTCGTCCTTATAAGTGATAAGGATGCTTTTTGTAAGTAAAGCTGATTTTTGGAAGATTAGAGTTTAGCTAAATTAGTATAAAGATAGGAGCAAGATAGACAGATTGTAACATATTGAATACAGTAAATTTCTGTGTAGTTGTGAGTTGTATCGGCTGTGGAGGTTACCTTGTAAGTTTTTCGAAGGAATGGAAAAATAATTTGAAGGTGTAATTATCTGTGTATGTTTCTGCATTTGAAGTTTGTAATTATTGTGTGACTTATGCAATGTTATTGATCATCAGGACATAATCACCAGGTATTTTGAAATTTCTTCATGGAAATCGTTTCCTATCTAATGTTAGGGAGGAATTCAATGAGGACAAATGGTACAAACTTACAGATACTTGTGAGTTCAGAAGTTCCATAGAAGAGTTTGACTCTCGCCTGAGCAACCTTGAAAGAAACTGTGAGGATTTGAAGGTGTCTTTTAATAAGATCACGCTTCTTAGTCAGACTAGTATTTAAAACCTAGTAGCCAGCATATCAGTGCTCCAAGAGAGTATGCTAAAAAGAAAGAGGTCTGATATGCAAGAGGGCCCATGTAAGAGAATTAGGAGCCATATGAAGCGGAAGCAGGGCATAGTTTTTATCTTGGACAATGATAAGATCAAGGATCACTTGGAATTCTTTAGGGAGGAATGAATGCTTTTAGTTCCTCGAAGGATCTCCCTTCAACCCAGTTGTAGGCTTTGTGGACTGCTATTATTGTGTTGTCAATTTTCCGCCATCTAGTTCTTGCTTTTGGCTTTTGGCTTACTTTCCTTTTTTCCTTGTGGGCAGTTGTGTTCTTTTGATGCACATAAGCTTCTAGCATTTATATTTTGGTTGTTGTAAAATGGTTTGGACCCTTTCACAAACCCACTTTTACCCAATATTTTTTTTTAATAGAATATGGGCCACTTCACTGCCAATTGAAAAAGGAAAGCAAAAGTCAACAAGGCAGTTGATGCTAGAAGGTGAAGTGTGGATGCTACACATAGATGGGGCCAAGTTGAAGCAAGGATTGTATGTAGACCGCAGTTTTGTTTAATCCTCATGGTAACCAATATCAAGCTGTTTATAGATTAGAACTTCCATGCACTAATTATTTTGCAAAATACAAAGCTCTGATACTAGGACTGGAATTTGTGAATGGGCACCAAATCAAAATGTTGAAATTATTGTTGATTCCCTATTGATCAAACAAGTGAGAAGTAGATGCCAATGCAACTACTTTTTTGAGTAAATATACATGTAGAGTATGGGATTTGGTTGAATGGTTTTTTGTTCTTGGCATAATTTCTATACCCAATGATTAATATTCCTTATCAGATTCACTAGCTTCATCTGTAGCCACCTTGTCTCCTTTAACTAATATCTCCCTAAGGAAATTCTCTATAGACTTGGTCTCAGTCCCCTTTGTACCATATGATGTGGAGAATTGGCAAGCTTTGAACCATGATGCCTAAATATTGGACTTTATGACAAACATAGGAGCCTTTCAAGATTAGGTTATTGATGAAAAAGAGTATTTGGAATTCATGGCCTTTAAGGGAGAAGAGATAATTATATTGAAAAGCAACAAAATCCTGATAGGTTTGGTAACTCTTGAAGGGCTTTTTGATTTGATCATAGGAATAAAAACAACTATGTAATGTTGATAAAAATTGAGTCTATTAATTTGGAAATTGGGATTTTGCTTGCACAAAAGATTAAAAGAAGGAATTCATTGACTTATTTAAGGAATAGAAAGATGTCACTGCTTGGACATATGATGAATTAAACTTGGTTAATCACAAGATTATGATGCATACTATTCCTCTCACAAATGACACTCAACCTTTTAAGAAGAGACTAAGACTAGTCAATCCTTTACTGAAGCCAACCATACGCAAGGAAATACAAAGATTACTTTGCGTGAGACGAATTTTCCCAATCAAATGGTCCACTTAGGATTCTAATATGGTAACCATGGAGAAAAGGAATGGTTAAATTCACTTATGTGCTGACTTCAGCAATTTTAATATAGTCAATTAAGAAGAAAAATTTCTTGAATAATTGCAAGCAAATAATTAATGAACTGGCATTTCAATTTACAACTCTGTGGATAATCTATAAGATGAATGATATAATTACAAACAAGGGCTCTTTAAATAGATAATTCAGTCAAAGCAAGAAGTAGATATCAGTGATAAAAATTCATTATTAATCAATACTAAATTACAATATTAAATAAATGTTCATAAAGAACTAAATAATTATACAATAATTGATTTCCTTTGAGTATATGAATAATAGGTTTCCATACCATGAATTACTCAATTCTGACCCTTCATCTATTGTGAGGTAGTTTGGATGTTTGCCAAATTCAGTGGTCTCTCTCAGCTTTCTTTTCAATTAATGTTCCTCTCCAACAAGAATGATTCCTTTTCCAAATATATGTGATTTGATGTAATATACACATGCTTAGATACGACACTTTTCTTAAATTGATCACGATAGGTGTCTGAAATATGTTCTTTTAACCTTTGCTGAAAAAGAACTTGTGTTTCCAATGTAGATTTTGCCACACACAATCATTTGGATCATAGTTGAAAAACTCGCCAATTGCAAAAACTCGCCAAGCCCGGAAAATACGGTACGGAAAAAACTCGGCAAAAAACTTGGTAACTTAAAAAATTGCTTAAACTTCATTAAAAACACATTTTTTTTGCAAAATTCAAAGATAAGATGCATCCGATGAGTCAATAAAATGAGTAAATAGAAGAAACAAGCTGAATCTAGTTATATTTGATTGATTTGAAAGAAACTTAGATACAAAATCGCATCCCCATGTGGAATGCTCAATACGCTGATACTGATAGTCTGAAACAAAATGAAAATAGCAAATAGTTTTTGTAAAACTGAAAGTAAATACAGCATTAATATATTTCAGCTTTTACAAATTCACATCTTCCTTGTCCCATGTCTAGTACTTCTCACTATGGGAGAGGGTGTAGTCGTAGGCATCTGTTGTGGCTGCTCAACCTCCATCCTGGATGTAGAGGCTACTGCTGGTGGCTCTGGGACTGCCAATGACTCCTCCTCAGGGTCATCCTCAATGTCATCCAATGAGAATGCAAATCCACCCCCATTGCCTGTCGCTCAAAGTAATAGATCTCATCCTCGGAAAACAATGAAGGTCGCTCATCTTGCCCTGTCCAATCATTGTATGGATCTATCTCATCCAAATCAATTGGATCATTTGATATTTCCTTAACTTGTTTTGTGCGCAGCCGAAGATTATATTGCACATATACAAGGTCATTCAGGCATTTTTGAGCTAGTTTGTTCCTTTTCTTTGTATGGATGGCCTCAAACAAACTCCAATTACGCTCACAATTGGACGAACTACAAGGCTGTGATAAGACATGGAGGGCAAATTGTTGGAGATGTGGGGTATTTCCACCCCAATTTGACCACCAAACATCTACAAAAAACAAATTAAGAGTTACAAGAGAACTTAGAAACTTAGAAAGGAAAGTCAAAACTCAAAAGTTGAAAACATATTTTATCAAATTATCAATATTTGTAACTTGTAAATTTCAAATTTTATACCTGGTGGCTGATTGTGTATTGCTCTCTTTGCTAGCTCTAAAGAGAAGAGTGCACCCCTTTTTTCTCTATAACTTTGGATTTCATTAACAATGAGGTCTCCCGCATCAAGGTCAGGTGACATCCTTTGAATGCACTTCATGAGGCCCTCCATAACCTCTCCAGTAGGATTTGAGTAGGTGCTTGAATGGAAGAAATGAGGGTTCAAGAAGTACCCTGCTGCATGGAGGGGTTGGTGGAGTTGATGGTTCCACCTCCTGTCAATAATCTCCCAAATGGGATCAAATTTGAGGCTGTCCCCTTTATAATAATTTCTTATAGCCTCCTTGGCCCTATCCATGGCCTCATAAAGATATCCCATTGGGATTTTATCCCCATCCACCAAGCGGAGCACTCTAACCAAGGGCTCCGACACCTACAAATTACAATATAAAAATGCAAAAAGATTAGAGTTTCAAATTTACAATGAAAGACATTAAAAAATTTATTCAATTTGAATTCAAATTCAAAGTTTTGAAATTGAAGTTACCTTCACAATCTCTGCTGCCCTTTGTGCAAATTGGGTATCAAACACAATTTTTGACACCTTATCTCCTTTCGGCTTCTTCGAATAGGTTGAGTCCATCCATGGTTGACTCACAAACATTTGTTTTAAAAAAGTCAAAGAACTAAGAATGCTTTGCAACGTTAAGAAAATCGTTGCAAACCTTGTGACACTTGGCCTCACCAATTCTTTCCCATGGGTGTGCTCCCTCATCAAGCGAAGAACCCAAGGGTGATTGTAGATATATTTAGTGATCCTCCTCGCGTCCTCTACAACTGGTGTGATCCAATCTACTTTTCCTATGTCCTCCAAAAGAAGGTCAAGGACATGGGTTGCACATGGTGTCCAAAAAATTGAGGGGTGTCTATCTTGGAGGAGTCTTCCTGCTGCCACATATGCTGCTGCATTATCAGTTATGATTTGCACAACATTTGCAATCCCCACCTCCATGCAAACTTCCTCCAACATCTTAGCCAAATTTTCTGCACTTTTTACAATGTGGGAGGCATCAATTGATTTTAAGAACACCACCTCTTCTTTGCATGCAACCAAGAAATTAATGATGGTACGGTTTTTTCCATCCGTCCACCCATCAGAAAGAATAGAGCAGCCATATTTTTGCCATTTTTCTTTTTGCTCCTCTACTGCTGCCCTTGCCCTTTCAGTTGCATTAGCAAGCAACCTACAAGTACAAAGTGAAATTAAGTACACAATTTTAATTTGTAAACAAAAAAAATAGCTTAAATTCATCATAAAATTATAAATTAAACTTAAAAAACATAAATTAAAGAACATAAACTAACCTCCCACTCAAGTCCATGCGAGAAGGCGCCTTGTAGCCTTTTCCTGCAACTGTCAATGCGGTGACCAAATTCTGCCAGTAAGGAGAACTCGCCACATTGAAAGGGATATTGTTAAAATACCAAAAATCTGCACAAGCAATGTTTGCTTGCTCATGCACCTCCCTATTCCATCCAGTCGCCTCTAAGGAAGGTTGTGCACCAGGGGTGTTTCTAGGCACAAAATAACTATCCAACCGTGTAGGTCCTGCAGTTGCCCTTACCCCTGGTGTCTACTAGAGGAAGATGAAGGGATGGAGGTCGAGGTGTTAACGGATTGCCTTGACCTTCGCACACGTGGGCCACGAAGAGAACCCACTATCTTCTGAGTAACATCATAATCATCATCCGACTCAATTGGAGCACCTTGAGAAGAGGCAATGGTTGCTTGCATTGCTGCTCTTGCCTTCTCTCTTTGCACTTTTTTTTCTTCTGCAGTTGAAAGTATGGCATTCATATGTCTTTTTATTTCTTTTGTGGTTTCAGGACATTCCTTAGCATCACGTTGAGGGATGCCTGCAAGGTGGTACTTGAGGCGATTGATGCCTCCATGATATACTTTTTTACATGGAATGCAATATACTGTGCCAGGTATGGGTCCTAGATAAGCATACTTCCAGGCTCCATCTCTAGCTCCTGGAGGACGTTTGCCTACAAATCCTGTAGGCATGGATGGGACAAAGCCTGAGGCAAAAGCGGGTTCAGAAGTCATTATCAATTAATTATTAACCTACACAAAGGGAAAGTCAAAGCACAACTTGTTAGTTTTTGATAGAAAATTAAAAAATAAGCTAAATTAGATTAAATCAAAAGAGACTACTTTAAGTTTAAATTACTAAAAATCTATCACTAGATTCTAAACATTTTTATAACAAAAAAATTGGATTTAAAAAAAAAAAAACTAGGGTTTCAAAAAAATGTGAAAAAATGTAAAAATCTGAAAATTACTTCAAACTAGTAAAAAATTAAGCTAATCTAAAAGATTGTAAGCATGTTATTCAACAAAAAAGAGGATTCAAAACAAAAAAAAAAACTAGGGTTTTAAGAAAATTTAATAAAAATGAAAAAATCAGCAAAATATGTAAAAAAATCAGAAAAATTCATAAAAAAATCTTGTTTTGATGAATCTAAATGCATTTAAATCATTTTCACACTACATTTAGATATTTTTAAACATAGAACCAACAAGAATGAAGAATTTTTTTTTAAAAAAGAAAGAACAAAAAAAATGGGAAACCCTACCTGGAAATCCAATTTACTTCTAAATTCGATGTAAATGCCCTTCAAATCTTGTCTTTTGGATGTAAAATTGCTGCAAATGAGTGCACAATGCCTTGGAGATGTTTTTTGCTGAGTGTGGAATGAGAATGAATGAAAAAAAGAAACTCAAAATCGCTTTTTAGCGGCTGCCTGGGCGTGTGAATGGTCGCGCGGGTTTTTTTCAAAAACTTGCCAAAAGTACGGTGAGTTTTTCTAGAATGTACGACGAGTTTTCCAGGCGTACAATTGCCTAGAAAACTCGCTAGGCCAAAAAACTTGCGAGTTTTCAAAAACTCGCCGAGTTTTTGGCAAGTCTTGCAACTATGATTTGGATAATCCCTACAACCTAGCTTCAGATCAAGAGGATCTTTGGTGGATTTTATCATGTTGCCAAGTTTGAATTATTCTGAGGGATGAAAAGTGATTTTATAAATTTATATTGTTCTTTCTAAGAATTCTTTCAGATTTGGACATGCCCTTGCTGAAAGGAGAAAAGCTCAAGGAAGATCCAATGGAATGACTTGAATAAGGCTTCCTAGAAGCACAACTACCCAATTTTTTCCACTGATGAAGTACTTCAAATGGTTAATGGTTTTGAAATGCCATTGATTTAAGATAAATTCTCTGGTTACAGCCAAGTTATTGTTAATTAGAAAGATTGGTGTAAACTATAAAGCTTCCCTCATGATGCAATGGGGAACTTATGCCTATAAAACAATGCCCTTTTGGTATGATCAACATTAGCAGTACATTCCAACATGCTATAGATATTGCTTTTAGGAATCAATAAACAAATGTACTGTTGTTTATGCAGATGATTTCATTGTGTTCTTTACACCATGAAGTAAGCATCTCTACTATTTACAGCAAGTATTTGAATGCTGCAGGGAGTGTGGTATCTCTTTGAACCCAAAGAAGGCCATTTTTATGGTCAGAGGGTAAATTTCATTCCATCCATGGAGTACTTCAAATGGTTAATGGTTATGAGATGCTATAATCAGAAAGTCAGATATAAATCTGCTTTCACAAAAAATGAGGAACTAATGCAGTATGCCTGTAAAATGATGCTTTTTGGTATTATCAACATTAGGGTTACATTCCGTCCTGCTATGGATATTGCTTTCAAGGACTGATAAATAAATATATAGCATTTTACATGGATGATATTATTATGTTCTCTAAACTACAAGGTAAGCATTTCTAGCATTTGCCGCAAGTATTTGAATGCTACTGGGAATTTATCTCTTTGAATCCAAAGAAGAGCATTTTCATGGTCAAGGAGAGTAAGTTGCTGGCCCATATAGTCTTCAATGAAGGTATAGCTATTGATCCTGATAGATAACATTATGAATATGCCTAATCAAAATATAAAAATGAATTCATTTTTTTCTTTGGGAAGTTCAAAAAATTATAAAATTTGTTTCTGATTTTGGTGAAATTTATTACCACTTAACACCAGTGGAGTGGAATATTGACAAAAGGAGGTCTTTCGAAGCCATCAAGGAGGCAATTGTTGCTTCCCTAGTATTGGGTAGTTTGGATGTTATTAAGGACTTCTATATCTATTTGTTTGCTTCTAGTCATGCGATAGTAGTTGTGATCATGCAGAGATAGAGGCTAGCTGAATAAAAGCCATTGAATATGTGAGCTCCAAGTAGAAGCTGAGTTGTAGGAAAACAAGCTTATGCATTGGTAAAGGTAGGAAAAAAAGTTCAGGCCTTACATTCTTTGAGCAAGGTTTATGCTATTGTGCCATGGTACAACATTATAAGATATTCCTTTCCATGTGTAATTGTCCAAAAATTCAATTGAAAAGGAGATGAGGTCATTGAATTTAAGATATGCCTAATTTCGGCTCTGTGGCAATGTGTTGTTTAGAAAGAACCAAGGAATATACCTTCAATGCATACATCAAAAAGATTGAAAAGATCATGGTACAATTTAACTCAGCCCTTGGAGGGGGGCTTTTAAGATGACACTGGCACACAAAATTCTCAAAGTAAGCTGTTACTGGCTCATAATATGTAAGGATGCCCATTGTTAGGATAAAACTTGTCCTCAGTGCGAAACCAATGCAGGATGAGAAAAGGAGGCATCCGTGTCACTACAGCTTGTAGTCATTGAACAATCATCCATGCAACGACATTAGATTTGTTAGAATAATGAGTTCAAATTTCATTTGAGGTATAATTATTCAGTGTTCCATGAAGTTTCCTAATGGGGAAGGGTTTCGGGGATGGGGGGACAAAGGGTCTAAGTTTGGGGACGACGGGGGGGGTGGTTGGTGGAGGTGGCGTTGATATACATATGGTATTTGAATAACTAGTTATAAAAATATGTTTAAGAATTACATTTTGAATTAAACTTTGGCAAATTAGTAAAATAGCAAAATTGCAAATACTAACATTTTAAATACTTGAATACTATTACTAAAAGACAAAGTAAATAAAATATTAAAATTTTACAAATGAAATTGTCAAATTTGAGATTTCTATTATAATTTATATCGAAAATATGACATGTCACATCATAAAGATATCAAAATAAGTACAAAATGCAAAAATGTAGTGAAGGGAGGCCTCTAATCATCCCCAAACTCCTCATCACTCAAACTACTGGAATCCTTGTGGTGAAGCTCTGCCAAACTCACACCAACCAGCCCTGCATTTGAAAGTGAAGTCAAAACATCATCATCAATATGTGCTGGCTCCTTTGGCTCTACATCCCACAGCCAGACTTTAGTTACGTTTTGGCATCAATGAGGACGCAGACTATGTGGCCAGCCCACAACCGCCTCCTGAGAAAGTCCGCTCCTCTTATGAGAGGATGAGCCATGTAGATCAGCTCCTCCTGTTAAAATCAAGAATGAACTCAGATAATCAGATGGCGCAGAGGGCTGCACCCATCCCATGGTGTCCACCATACCGCTGGGTCCTCTGCGCCTAGCTATTATATCAATCTTGGTCAGATCTCAATAACCCCCTAAGAGGAAATGACCACTCTGGCATAATCAGTTGGCATCTACATCACAGCATCTCAATGCACCTGAAGAACCCCGCCTTCACCTCTACATCCTCTATTAGTGTTACTCTACCAGGCCTAGCCTTGTACCACTTAGGATTTAGTGCATAGGTTGCCATGTGCAAGGGAGTGTTGAGCTTCTCCCATCTCTTGTGAATGATTGGTTGAATGTGCTCGTGGTAGAATGCTAATGTGGGGTCCCTCTCTCGCACAACAACCCTCATCTAATCAGGCATAGAATCAATGCACTCATACACCTCTCCAAGGTTAGGTGCATCCACATCCCCATACCTGACAACCTGGAAAACTGGAGTAATGATGGAGACAATATATTTTGCATCACCCCAAAACATTTCATTCATACCTGACAACCTAGAAAACTGGAGTAATGATGGAGACAATATATTTTGCATCACCCCAAAACATTTCATTCACTCTTCATCGTATCCTTCACCCTCCTCCCCTGCTTTGTCTTAGACTCGGCCCACCTATTCCATTCTGCTGTCATAACCATGAGTTGCAGTGCCTCTTGCAACTCAATCATTCTTTCCAAGAGAATGAAATAGGAAGCATATCTCATATTAGTAGGTTTGAGGAACTCCTTAGAGAAGGTCCTAAAGAGTGCATGTGATGTGTGGTGATTGCAAATAAACATCTGCACATCACTCACATCATTTACCATTGCTCTAATCCAACCAATCTTCCCCATGTCCTTGAGTGCATTGTTCATGGCATGCACACAACATGGAGTTCACCAAATATGCCTATAAGTTGCCTCAACAAGTCTCCTCGCAGCTTTGCACACATGTGCTGCATCTATCACTATTTGGACCACATTTTGTGGCCCAACCTCCTCAATAGCCTCCTTGAGGACCTCAAACTAAAAATCAACATCTTTGCAATGCCCTGAACAATCAACTACCTTAAGAAAATATGGGCCCTCTATACATGTAACCATGATATTAATGAGTGGATGATGATGATGGCTAATGTTCGTCCACCCATCCATGACTATGTTGCATCCCGTCTTAACCCAACATTCCTTCATCTTCTCCATCAACAAATTGATCTTGGAATAGTTCTTATCCAAGATCGTGGTCCTCAATTTCTTCTCACCTGGTGGCAGATATAAAGGTCCTCCCCTTGCCACCATCAATATCATCTCCTTGTAATAAGGAGATCGGGCAACATGAAATGGGATGCCATTGGCAAAGAACTTGCCAATAGGATCACCTATGTCATCCTTGAGTTGCACATTAAACAGATCTGCTACGGGGTTACTTTGAGTTTGACTTTGCAATTTCCGTTTCCCCCTCTCCTCTCCTATGTAGGCACTGGAAGAACCTGGTGTCCCTCCTATTTTCCTTTGCAAAGTATGGCTGGAAGTGTGTGGTTGGCTATGCTAAAGATGTGTCCTATGAAGCAAAGTAGTAGGCATAGGTGCAGTTGGACTATCATCAGGAACACCCCATAACTTGTTTCAGCTCTGTATTTGAGGTTTTCCGGTTTTACCAAAAAAGAACATATCTCCACACCTTTTCCTCTAATGAAAAGAAAGTGTGCATTAACTCTAGTGATGCTCCCAAACCACTCTACATCACAAAAGTGGCACTTCCACCTCCATGTGCCACCAGATGTTGCCCTTGGCTTGCTTGGTAATTTTGCTGCAAATTGTTTGAGAGGGGATTTGCGATCAAAAGGACCCCTAGCATACTCTGCTAGTATTGCAAAAGGGCACTCTATAATACTTGCTTCACTCGCCATGAAACTAGTTTGGGCTTCAAGCTCAACCCCATGGTCAATCCCCTCAGTCTCAAGAGCATATTCAGTATTAGGATCACTATGAGAATGAACCTCATCCTCACTCATGTCATAAGAGCTCATTGTGACACTACAATAAACAAATAAACTCTATAAGTGGCTAGTTTCAGCCTAGTTTAACAAATTTGAAAATAAAATTTGAAAATTTGATGTTGAATCTTGATGGAAAGATGAAAAACGAACATTAATCTCATAATTTCATAAACATGGCTGCAAATGCATATTCATATTTTCATTTCAAGGCTCATTGTTCGTTTTTCATCTTTCCATCAAGATTCAACATCAAACTATGTTTTGAAAATGAATCTAAAAACTTAGAAAAAGAAACAAAAAAAATATTGAAAAAACCTCAAAAAACAGGAATAAAAACCTACCTTGTGTTTGAAAAATCCTTCTAAGTTGTGTAGAATGCTCCTCCTCTTCTTCTTTTTTCTCCTTCTCACCTCTCTTGCACTCGCAACACCTCAATCTCACTCTTTCACCCACTCTTCTCACTGTTTTCTCTCCTCTTCACCTAGCTGTTGCAAAAATATGAAATGCAAATGTGAGCTAAAAAATAAGAGTTAGAGCATTTTGTAGACTAAGTGTGTTTGGAGAGGGGTCCCACAAGCCTTTAGGGCTACACCCAAGGCACGAAGTTCAAGGCATTTTGAAGATTTAAGAAAAAAAACACTTTATCATGCTTTCCTGCACAGGAGATGCCTAGGCGTCCCTGAGAAGCTCGAGGGACATCTAGGTGTCCCTAAGACGTCTCGGAGATGTCCAACCATCTCCCCCGTCCCCTCGAAGTCTCTCAAGTCT
>VDFB02092760.1:0-14841 GCA_007258455.2 Sequoia sempervirens | reverse complement strand
TATATATATATATATATATATATATATATATATATATATATATATATATATATATATATATATATATATATATATATATATATATATATGATAACATTGTAGGATGAGGAGATATTTAATTTGATCAGCTAAACAAAGGTGACGACTTATGTTCAAGATAAACTTAATATAATAAAATATTTTGTGATTCTAAAAGGAGCTAGTACCACAGTATGAGGAAAAGAACGCTAATTACAAAAGAGACAATAGTATAGGGTAGTGCCACTTCTATAACTACAAAAATACTATGATGAATAAGCACATATACCGAACCTTAAGAGTTAGAAAGCTAGCTAGAATACAAAGGATTCAAACTTATCAAATTCATTTGTTCACATCTACTAAAAACTATCTTATTTAGAGAGAGGTTGCGGCTTGAGTTGGCCTGAAAGAATAATAACTTGATAATATTGCAAGCTACAGAGGATATTAAATCTAATCAACTACAAACAAGGTGACACCTTCTACAAGATAAGCTCTCTATCAAACCATATCTTTAAATGTTAAGCAAGGACTAGCCATAGCTACAAGAGAGATGATAGTTGATAGAAACAATGCAAATAACAGGGTCGACACCCTTCAAGAAATTTAACTTCCATTAATTATATAAAAAAATTTAAATAGGAGTGTTGGGGAGTAAAGATTTCAAACTGAGGAGACAAGAACAAAAGAAGGCCAATAAGTTGCATAACAATTGAAAGCATAAAAAGGAGCAACGTTTTTGCCTCAATATCTTTTTGGTTTTCAAGAGAATCATTACAGATACATAATATTACTTGATATCTATGGATTCGATAACAAAGTGACTCAAAAGCGAGAATTACAAAACTACAATTTCTAATTTCTAATTTCCTGAAGATTCTTTTCTAATATTTTCTTTAATTCAGGACTAATTAAGCAAGATTCAATGATTTACAATGTTTCCAAACAAACATTCATTTCTTCAACAAAATGAAAATAGGAAGGTAAATAGAGGAACCTAGAATGATTCACAAAACTAAGTCGATAATGATTATCGGATTCAAAACTCCAAGCTACAGCTCCAGCTTCTTCCAAGTTTCCACTCTGAAATTTTAGTAACTCCAAATTCTACTATAAACCCTCAAATCCAAAATTTTCCAAACTTTCAAAACAAGCTTTTTCCAAGAAATCCCCAAAGATTGTTTACAGAAAGAATCCCCGAATTAGTTTTTGCATATGAGAAAAATCATCCAATTGCCCCCTTGTAGTTAACTCCACTCCCTTTATTTATTAACCTCCACTACTTTTTATAATTATCTTCTTTCAAAACTACCTCCCGCTTCTAATTTTTACTTAATTTATTTTCTCTTTAAAAATTTAATCTATCTTAACTTGCATACAATAGTCCAATAATCAACCATTAGTTTATTAATTTATTATTTTAATTTCCATAAAGTTTGACACAATAAAAATATTTATATTATTTAATTATTTCATTTTAAACATTAAAGCTTAATTCATTAAAATTAAATAAATACTTTCACAACATTTTTTTTAATTTAATTCTTTAATTTAATAAGTCTTTTATCTTCATTAGTCAAATTCTACAATTTTGACAATTTAAATTTAATGAAATATTCAAACAAAACACAAGTCACAAGCACGACTCAATGATCGAACAGTCAAACAATACAAACCAAAACTAAAACGAAGGTAGAACAACAACAACGAAGATGAAGCAATATAAACAACCTTACAAACAGGATGTGACATCAGAGATTCATCCTCGACAAGGATGATGGCTCGACATGGGGGACCTAGTGCTACCTCTGAAACAACTTTGTTGGGATTTGGCACACTCAAACCTAATAATCAGGTGGAGTCAATGCCCCGTACCTGCAACTTGGAGAAAAATATAGGGTCGAATATGTGCATAATGAAAACAATCAATCACATTGTGAATGGAAAATCGCAACATCGCAAGGCACTCACAAGTGAGTGATGTGACCCTATTCCCCTTTACCAAACATAATAACTAATATCAAAACATGATAAAACATATATCCAAAAAATACATAACATCATATCCATGTCAACTCACATAAGCAATTAACTAATCTGTTAACCATGATATAAGTAAGAAACATCAAATATCACAATATCATCAATATCATCAAACAGTCACCATATATAATCATCAAAGTATCACAATATCTGAATAACATCCAACAATATCATAGTGTCCAGCAAACAATATCATAAAGTCTAGCAAACAGTATCATAAGGTTTAGATATAGTCCAAGTAATTGTCCAAGCAAAGTCAAACTGAGGGGGCATTACAGTTGTTTGGTATGGTATTTTGTGGTAGATGTGGCCATTTTTTATAATTTTTTGGCGCTAAACTAGTTATATATTGGTGAAAGTGTATGTTCTACCCATGTGCAAGTTGTGCCAAATATGGAGAGGATTTATAGGAGATAATAATATTATGGTTGGAGACAAAGTGTAGAATCTTGAAGTTGTGTGATGTGATTGAAGTGTGTATGTAGAAATGTCTTGTGCTAAGTTGTGCCAAACTGTTGGATTTAATAATCATATAACTGTGTGCCAAACTGTTGGATTTAATAATCATATAACTGTGTGCAAAACCATTCTACAATTCTTTTGATCCATGAATGAACCATATCTTAAAATAATGTTGTATGCATAAGAAAATATTATAAATTGAAATAATATTATGTTAAATTAATACATAGAAACAAAAGTTACACAAAACTTTTTAAGAATGGAAAATGTTATCTCCTCTCATTAATTTTGAAGTTAATTAATATAAAAAATAATTTTTGGATCGAAAATATTCTCCCGTCTCTATTTTTTATGTTTATTTATTTAATATACAAGAAATAATAATATTAGAGTTATGTTCAATAGGGTTTTAATATCTAAAAGAATGATATTATTAATCAAATTTCAATGCACTATACTTGAGCCACACATTTTTAGAAAAGCAGTTTCTTCCTAAAGCATTTTTTGTATGAGATTTAAAATTATCTAGTATGATATCTAATTTAAATTTGAATAAGTGGGAGGTATTTTTTAAAAATTATTGAGATATATATTAATTTAATGTAATGAAGTTTTTCTATGTAAAAATTAATTTTGTATTAATTTTATATTATTTTGAAATGTATTTATAAGAGCTTTGATACCATGTAAGAATCACACAATAGACTCAAGTAACCAAGACCACCTAAAAATTAAAAACTAACTTTTCACAAGAGAGAAACAAGAAGTAAGTTCTATATTATATGGTACATCCAAGATGCCTTAAATAAAACTAACTAAATAATTGTGAATAGGGCCTAGATAGGAACCAATTAGGTAATGCACCTCATTCACACCTAAACCCCCTCTTAAGTGCAAATTTAGGGACGAATAAATAAAAATAAGAATGCAAAGATGGGTTTTAACAACAAGGTTTCATAAGGTACCCATGTGCACAATATCTCTCATAAACAAAGTAAAGGAGAAAAAATGTAGGAAAAAAACTTCTCTCAAAAAGAGAGAAAACATGCAAACAAGCATGTACAAGAAATGCATTGAGGAATTAACATGACCCCAAAGGGCTAAATATATCATGAAGATCCAACCCATATCCCACATAGGAGAGAAAGAGAGACATATATCCTCATATAAAAAAGTATCCCATATATCAATGGTGAATGCTTGAAGATGAATTTTGAGGAGTTTCCAAATTAGAAAACAACATTTATCTCTTTGGGAAGAAATATTTCTAAATTTGATGTATATAGAAGCAGCTGCCACTCTAAAAGAAAGATGGGGGAATATATCTCATGAAACATGTGCTTCCAAAAATTATTCAAGTGTCCATAAGTTGGAATCAAAGGATGTCACAATGCAATAAGGTGAAACCAATTCAAAAAATACCTGTGAATACTAATGATGAACAATCTCCTTGAAGCTAAAGATGGTGAGATAATATCTATGATATAACTATCAACAAAGAGTAATTGAATATCATTAAGTGAGTCCTCCAAATATACAAGATGGGAAATTTGTAATACCTATCAAAAAATCATCCAGCAAAACTAAATTTGAAGGAAAAGAAGGATCTTATTGAACTAAATTACTACAATATCAAATATTGTTGAACTTTGAAGAAGAAATAATGAGAGGGAGTGTCAATCATTTAGCTAGTAATCAATGAAGGTGATGGATCAAAAAATTTCTTTGTAGGAGGAGATTGAGAATCAAAAGAAGCCTCATTATCATCATGGTCTAAACATACAAGGAATCCTAGAGAAGAAAATTCCATAAATGTGTAGATCATATTCATATGGAATGTCTAAATCATCAAGAGGTATAAGTAAGTGAAAAACAAGATGATATTGAATGGTTAGGTATTAGCATATCAATGTATCTCCCTAACTTTGGTCCAAAGAGTGCAAGGACACTAAATGTGTTCAACAACACTCCAAGTTTTATCGTCGACATGTAGATAAATTGATCTTATAACATGATCATTTTTAGAATTCTAAATATTTTTATGTAAAAAATATATATTTGAGAAATAACACCATAGATATGGTAAAAGATGAATCCAACACAAGTGCTTGAAGATACCATCTCTCTATTGCTTATAGTCTCCCCTTTATAAGATTATTGTATAAGGGTGAAATGAAAAACCCATTATGAACCAAGATAGATCTTCAAACTACATAGACATGAAACCCTCAACAAAAATTATAAGCTCCCCAATACAAATCAAGATTGAAAATGAAGCTCCTAATAAAAAATTCAACCACCAATTTTAATAATTCTCCTAGAAATGAGCCAAACTATCAAAACCACTTGAAATTAAAATTCTAATTTCTAAGGTAAAATCTAAAAAAATGACATGGTTCAAATGTGCAATTCTTAGAAATAATAACTCAAAAATTGGATATTGTGGGTGCAAGGTAAGTCTTGTTAAGAAATACAAGTAAATTGGGCTTTCCAACTAAAATATCAAACAATTGCAATAAAATATTACGAACTACCAATACCACTATCAAGTCATTAGAACTAGTTTTTTTATCCCTACAAGAACATGAAAAATTGATAGCCTAGAAAAAAATTATGCCTCCTAAAAATCCTCCTTTAGGATAATAAAATAGGACCACCCTTTCGTTATAGGGGTGCTAGGATGGTGGTGCCATTGGCCTAGGTAATAGATTTGATTGGAGCCACTTGGGTCAAGTAGAGCACATCATAGATACAATGGTTTGTTGGCAGTTATATGGTAGTGAGTAGGTGTAGAATAGTAGAGGGTAGGAAATGAATCTCAAACTGATTGTAGGTATTTAGCCATTCTAGGATGAGGGTGATGATGGGCTACCAACTCCTAGGACTACCCACCATGGAAACCCTCTATTGTAAAAAAAAAAAAATCTTATCAACAAATGCTAACATGTTGGCACTACTTTCTTTTGAATTCATATATGGTGATATCTATTATAAAGCTATTTCTATAATAAATACACATGAAATTTTTACTTTTTATATATTTTATATGAATTATATATAGTATATCTATTGAAACTAGTAAACATGGTAGTAATTTAGTTGTAAAATATTATGTTTTGATTTTGAAGGCTAAAGTTCAAATCCCCAAAGAGACATCTAAAGGTGGATTCTCAAGTGGTTATTTTTCAACTTTTATTATTGAATTCTAACATATCAATCTAAATTACTAGTTAATGTTAGCATCTAATTAAAAGCTCAAGTAGTGTGAACTCCATCTCTAAGTGTGTGGTTGAGACCCTAGTGTGGTTGTAGCATCTAAATAGGTGGTTGATCACCCACTTGAACATGAATCTTGAAAAATTGTTAGTGTCCCTATACATTTATGTTAAAGTAGATGGGAGAAATTCCCCCTTATAGCCTTCACTACTATGAACTAGGATAAAATCCCATCCAAAACAACATTAATTCACTTCAATTAGTTTTAAAATATTATAAATAGTATAATCTACATATCATTATAATATATAATTTTTAAAAAATAAATATATGCTTTACTAAAAAAATTGGTACATTGAAAAACATTAAACTTAAATTA
Organism: Sequoia sempervirens; assembly: GCA_007258455.2. Lineage (NCBI taxonomy): Eukaryota > Viridiplantae > Streptophyta > Pinopsida > Cupressales > Cupressaceae > Sequoia > Sequoia sempervirens. The sequence goes on along the minus strand of VDFB02092760.1, from coordinate 8,720 downwards.
CAATATATATAAATATATATATATATATCAAATATTATATTCCTATTTAACAAAATACCAAAGAATATAATAAAAATCCCTTATACATATTACAAAGTTAAATTGGTGAAAGTAATCCATCTAACTGATGAAAGGTGGGGAGATTTCTAGTGGCAGAGGATAAAAGTATAGAATTTATATTTTCGATCTTTTGTTTTATATTTATTTTAGTGTTGTTTTAAACATCTTGTTAGGACAACTATACATTTTATATATAGCTTGAAATATACCCAAAGGTATCCCTGTGTCAATCTATCTCACTTTATAATGTCAAACATTAGATTTGAATGAGTGCAAGATAATGATAGGTCAAATAGTGGCAATAGCATAAAAACCCACTAGATAGAAAAGTGCTAGCATTTAAATTTATATTTAGATGACAAAATTACTAAAATTTCTTATTCAAATTTGGATTCTCTCCAAAAATTCCTTGGGTTTGAGCAGTGATGTTGGGAATTTAATCTTTATCACAATTGCATCTGATTTTAACATAAAAAATATCAATACATAATTTTCAATTATTTTTACTAAAATCAAAATCAAAAACTAAATTTCAAACAACTAACCTCTCACTAAAGGAGAGGGGCCAGTAATATGCAAACTAACTTTATAACATGTAGCCATTGACTGGAATATCATAGTATTCGATAAAACCCTATCTACTAACATCATACTTTGAAGGTTTTGAATTTCTAAGTATGGCCTCTTATCCTGATTTTTAAACGGGTGAATTAGCAACGTTAACGCCCAAGTTATTTACGCCAATTAAGTCAGTACATAAAATATATACTACACTAGATTAGTGAACTGGTCTTGAGAGCGTGTGGATCCTGCAAACGTGAGTTTGAAGTTGTAGTTACACGTCGTTTCTTGAGTGTTTGTGATGTTGAAAGTCTGGATTGCTAATCAAGTGCAATGACTTTTGAACGAATGGAAGTCTGAGCTTTAAGAAAACTTCCACTGCAAGACTGACTGACTTTCATGGCGTACATTTCCGTGGCAGCTCTATCTATCATCAACTCAACAAAGAAAAAAGACCGACTGTTAAAGAGTTTGACTGTACCAAAAAGACGAGTAACGTGGAGTCCTTTGAGCGTTTGTGATTTCGAAAAGTCTGAAACGTGAGTCAAGTGCAATGACTTTTGAACGAATGGAAGTCTGAGCTTTAGCTAAAACCTCCATTAGAGATCTTACACTTCAAGACTGACTCATTCCTTGGCGTACATTTCTGTGGTAGAAATAAAACAAAGGCATTCACTGAATGGTTGCAAGACTTAAATGACCATTGTAAGAGTTTGACTGTACAAAAGACTCAAAAAAAGATTAGCATCTATACCTCATAAGTTACTGTAAGAATTTCTGTTTAAAAATAACATGTTGAACAGCTTCGACTAGAATTTTATGCAAATGAAAGTTGACCCAACGTTTCAAAATGACAAAGACTTTGTCTATAAGCAACTGTGATAGTTTGAACAAGGGTTTTAAAAATATAAAAAATGAATTGCATCACAGACGAGTCAAAAGATTAAACCTCTATCTGCTAAAAAAGTTCTTAGAGAACTTGCAATAATAAAAAATTAAAAAAATTATTGCAGACAAGCAAAATTAACTTAAAGCAGGGTCTCATTGGTTATATCAAACATAAATATGCAAATCAAAATAATTAGAAATATATCTATATCAACTTCATGCAAGCCTCTAATAGAGCATGAAATAGATATGCTCTTGATAATGTTTGTATTTTTATTTCTCACTAAGGAAAAATTCTATCTCCTTACTTTAGGATTGGATGAATGGAGGATTAAGATTCAATTTTTAAAAACATGAGAAAATTAAATGATGGAGATTAAAATCTTAGATCATGAGGGTAAGTACAATAAGTTGGGTTTACTTTAGGGGAAGTTTTGGGCTTGAAAAAATCCCAACATAAATGAGTACCCATTTCTTAAAAATAGGTACTCGTTTAGGCTCAAGCTCTCAAACCTAAAATTTTAAAACAAATTCCCATTCTAAAATGGGTACCTATTTTATTTTTCAAAATAGGTATGTTCTTGTAGGAGTTAATGGTGAACTCCTCAACACCTCACGATCACTTGCAAGACAACAATAACTTCCACAAGAGAGAAATCTCAGAAATATCATGTTATGATTATGGATACAATATTGCCAGATTGAAAATATGATGTACATATGATGCCTTGATTATATAGGCAAGTTGTGAGATAGGATTTGACAAGATCTTGACATGTTTCTTAATCTTGTACAATAAGACAACTCCCTCAACAAATATAAAATGACTTCTAGGACACAAGCATTAAATTCCAAAAGATAAGATAAGATCTAATGACAACTAACACCATCTAAAACTATTCTTGCCTAGGACTTAAGTGGACTTAACATGTAAATAGGACCTACTAATAACTAGATAGGTAAAACACCTATTTACACAAACACCCCCTTAATTACAACTTAGGGATTAGATTATTATGCAAATGATGCAAAGATGAGTCTCAACTATGAGGACATGTTAGGTACCCATGTAAAAATGCAATGCAATCTCTCACAAATAGAGAAAAGGAGAAAACCTAGTTGGATAAAACACCTCAAAAGAGAGATAAAATACAAAATGCTCTCAATGATGCATGACAAGGAAAAAACCCCATACGAGGAAAAATACTCCCCATAAGAGAGAAGAAGAGAGACCATGTGGCCCCCCCTCAATGTAGTATATTTTGAAATGATGGTGGATGCCTGATAATGAATATTGAAGATGATCCAAGATCATTGAACAATGTTCCTAGATCCTTGGGAAGAAACAAGACCAAGATAGTATGTAGGATGTCTTCCCATTCTTGAAAGATGTAGGAAGAAGGATGATGTGTAATGTCTTTGGAGAATGCTCAAGTTTCTCCATGTCAATGTCGAAAGGTTTCATACCCCAAACAGGAGTTCTAGGAAACACTACAAAAGAAGACAATCTAGAATCTCCTAGAAATTATTTTAGAACACAATCCAAAGACAAAGATACCTCCTCTTAAGACAAAGAAGCATCCTCCAAATGTTATCCAAAAGAATCCAGACTCATGTCAAATTATGAAGAATGATCATGTAGAGAATGAACAAGAGGGTCAAATTGTTCCCTCACAACAACTAAAGAAGGAACATCTTCATTGAAGAGAAAACATATGCAATCAATGATGTTTCCCAAATCTAAAATTTGGGACACACAAAATAAACCAACAATGTATGTCAAGTACTCATCTGAAGTAGGCATCTCTAGAAGACGATGTATGTCTTGTTGCACTAAATCACAAGGAGCCAAAACTATGGAAACACAAGCATCATCAGGTACAATACTAGATGAAGGATATGAGATATCAATGTGTACCATTTGAATACACTTATCACCCCCCATTACGTTCTCAAAACATGATGACTTAAGAACACTAGATGATTCAAACAAGTCCTAGGTTTCAACACTAGGAACTTTTGGTAGTGTTGAGTATTTAAACCAATTTTTCTTTTGAGATGGGTCCTTTTGCTTTAAGCATTGTGTATTTGCAATACTTTGTTAATAATGAGGAAGAAGGTGATAGGGTGGATATGAATAAATTTAAGTATAGAATTTCCTATAGGAAACCTTATCTTATCTAGGTGAATCAAATCTACCTTGATAAGATTTTGTTTTGGTTATGAGATTTTATTATGTATTACTTGTTATAATTGCTAAGATGAGAGGGCTAGTATGTTGGTCCTTCTTTAATTGTACCCTAAGTCTTTGAAGTATGTCATTTTAGTATCTTTCCACGATAGTGAATAATGTAGAATTCTATCAAGTTTGGAGATTGTCTGAATTATTAGCTCTTGTATTATCTAAGCTAGGGAAAAACTATTTCACTAGTAACAAGAAGTTCTTTAGCATTCTTCATTCATTGTTACATTAAACTCAATTACTATTTAGTCAAGTTGTTCATTTTCAAAAGGTGAAATCTTTTAGTTATGAATTAAATTATGCATGTCTCTTGTGCTTAATTGGTTGTTCATGTGATGTTTGATTGGAACTTGAATTTATTCAGTAACTTAAGATTCCTTTTAGCCAAAGGTAAACTCCATTAGAGATTAAACTCTTATCACTTTGATTATAGTGTGTTTAAAATAAGCAATTGAATAGCTAAGGGGATATGTTGTTTCAAATTTGAACTCTCAGGTTGCTAGATGAAGTGTGAAGCATTTTAATAGTTAGAGTAAACCTAGAGATACAAGTAGAGGCATGTAAACACAATAGTGTTAATAGAGATTCAAAATTTATATTAGGATATGATTAGTTGCATTCATGTGTGTATCTTGCAAATACTAATTAATGATGGTTAAATAAGTGTAATATAGAAAAATCAACATAGAACTAGAATAATAGAAGTAAAATGGATATAAGTGTTAGTTTCTTCCAAGTTATGATCGTTATGCTTTGATAAGTTATGTTAATAGAAATTAAATAAACCTAAAGAAGTAAGCAAAATTATGTGGAAGATTGGTGGATATTGTGCTTGTGACTCAAGTTGGGACACAAGGTATCTAATTTGGGATGGGAGAGGGGTGGACATCCATGGTGATCTTCTTGTATATACCCTTGTGTTAATTATATTTGGTGTAAATTTAATTTTGAAGATAGAATATTTCATTGTTGAGCATGTTTTGTCTATACGATGGATTATTTTTCCATAGTGCAAGACCTTTTTCCTTGAGTTTCATATCCCATGAGATGAGAATGGATTTCGTGTGCCAAACATTGTATAATTTTTTCTTTGGGTTGTAGATATTGGGGATTCAAAAGATTTGAGAATTGGATGCAGTTCATGGATGTGAGATACTCTTACAATTGTTCTATTTTGGCATAAAGGTCAAGTTCAGCAATTATGGGTCATGAATAGCATTGGAAAAGAGTGCGAAGAATGAAAATTGTTTGAAATTTCAGAAGCAATAAAATGCAAGGTTTGTGATAGTATAACATCATGATGTTGCTATGCATGTATTATTCGAGTGTATTTTTTACAGTGTTTATAGTTTGAGACCATTATTCCCCTCCACCCCTTGAGTGGCTTAGAGAAGTCATCTTGTGGATGTAATGTGTATTTTTTTTGTGAAAAATTTTACTACTGTTAATTTCTTAATTGATAATTCTTTATGTTTTATTTTGAATTGATGGCAATAGTGTTTTATCTTTAAGTTATTGAATTTATATGTTAAATTGATTTATGGTCCCATTTTCCTCAAGGACTTGATTGAATTTAAATTATTTTAATGTGAATTAAGATGATTTTTTCTTTTCACTTTGTTTATCATTTACTTCTCTTTACAGGATTTTTGTAATTTTTGAACTTGTTTTACTTTCTTGAGTTTTGAGGCTTCTTAATGATTTTATACTATTGGCATGTGCGGTGTAATGTGAAATATTTAAACTGTTATATCCAAGAGGGATCCCTAGCAGATCATGTGGTGGTGTAGATGTGTTGAGAAATTTGTATTGTGAGGATGGGGCTATAAATGGGATCGATATGGGATGATCGTAATCCATTTTATGTGTGGTTCTTTATGGATGTTACCCCTTTTCGAAATGAAGAGGAGGTACTAGGAAATATTTGGAAGGATCTAGAGAAGAGGGCCTCTAGACCAACTTTCTCATAATTTCTTGATTTTATGATAAATTAGTGATGGCATAATGGAGTTGCAAATACATGGTTTTCAATTAGTGATAAGGTATACATCTATTCAGTGGATTTTGGGAATGTTCATCCTCATAAAACTCCTCTCTTAAACCTTGTGATATGTCAGTAAGCATGTGGTTGTGGAAAGTTAATATAATTGTGATAATGGAATTATTTTTTGTTGTATATATAAGTGTGTACCGTAGTTCTTAATAATCATATAAATAAAAGATTAATTAATATAAATTTGATGGCTATGTGTGTAACATTGTTTTAATGTAATATGGATAAATAATCTTTTAGGTTGTATTGATCTAGATATCACTCTATTATTTTTAAGTTACTATGTAAAGGAAAATTATTATTAACACACCTAGAAACTTTCATAATTGAATTTGTAAGTCTACCAATGTGTATGGTGTGAGTGAAAATTCTCCTAAATCCTCAATGAATTCCAGGAGGAAGTCCAATCCTAGAGGGAGAATGTGAGACCCTGCCCTTCTGTGATCCTAGTGGGTTGATGTGTCTTTGATGTTCTTGTCTAGTATTTTATGTGTCTCTATGTTTGGATACTATACCTAATTTTTTTAGTGATGGACATTCCTATATATCAATTTGATGTTCATATGCTTGACTGTTATTTGATAAGGTTGATGGAATAATTCTATCTATAAGATCTAATGGTTAATGTGACTTGTTTGCGATAATCAGATGTATTAAGTTATAACAGTTGTTGGTAACTGGTGATTAGCATACTTATGGATGATATATTGTATGATTGATAATTCAATTTCATATGATACCCTCTAGTGTGATCTTTTGGTGATTTTGGATATTTTGGATGATTATGAGACTCATTATTTTGTTGATGCATATTTATTTATTGAGAATGGTATTTGATATGATATTGGATTTCATGATTGATGATTAGACTAGTGCATATTTTGGAAGGTTTTGATATAATTATGGAAGTTATGTTTTATAGTGTGCATGCAATAATCTTGAAATGGTTACTTGATTAATGTGTTTTAAAATGAAGATTCATATATGATATTCTATGTTAGATTAGTTGATTTTTGTTGATATGTAAAATGACATATTTTATTTGACTCATATATATATATATCCATCATACTGACACGTCTTGTTGAGCGTACAGGGATTTCTAAATTTCTAATAGTGATGGAACAGAGGTGATTCAATTAGCCACTTTGAGTTGTTGAGTGAAATGGGACCTTGGCATAGGATCCTATGGGTTACTAATTTTTATGCTAAGTTATATGGTTTTCAAGTGTTGTGTGCATCATGTATTATGTGATTTTTTCTCTATGTAAATTTTAATTAAAAAAAGGTATTTAAGTGTGTTTAGAAGGGTCTAGGGTGTGTTTTGTGTGTTGAAAAGTTAGCATGAGACCTAAAGGTATAGGTGGGAAGGATTTTTTTTTTTATTTGTAATCTTTTAAAAAGTGTTTTAACCCTTATTTTGTCCCCACTGATAAGAGTGACGAAAAAGGGAGGTTGGTTAAGTGGCTGAGGTGGTTATGTGAAGGAGTTATTTCTCCCTTTTCTTTAAAACTTCCTCCTCATGCAGAGGAGAGAGTTACCTTGCTTTTTTTTATTAGTTCCACTTTGGTGATCTTGGTTTTTTTGGGTAGATTTTGGGAGGAAGAGGAGGATATTTTTTGAGAGAGTAGGAGACTATCCTTCCAAAGAGAGTCTACCATTATTGGGATTATAGCATTTGGAGGTACTCTTCTTTAATATTTTGTAGTAATATGTTGTGATTCCTTAAAGATCCGGATTTGAGGTTTTTGATTTGAATGGTTCTATTGGTTATGTGCAAGATCATCATGGAAAAAATAGGCCCTCAAATGGCAAAAAATTAGAAAAATCAAAGTTAGGCAACTTGACGTAAAAATTTGAATAAGTTATCTATATTATTTCAAAAATATGTAAGAGTAGAATCTGTAGCAAATTAAATGTGTAGTTTCTAAACTACTAGGTTTGTTTAAAAACAACTCCATTTTAGGAAAATTTGAAATTTCAATGTAGTAGCACTTCTAAATTTCAAGGAAAAAATAAGTAGGTATCTATCCTGGACCACCCTAACCACAATAAAATGATAATATTTTAGATATATAAGTAGAGGACTCATGTCCTGACGTGATGAATATTTTTTTGTAATTTTTTCCAAGTAAATAATTATGAATTTTTATTACAAATTTTAAAAAATATTAAAAAACTTGTATGTATGACCACCTTTAACTTGGTCAAACCTCCATGAAATTCAATTTTTTCTTTTTTTAATCCTAGCATACTTAAGTATAGAATGTGATGCATGTTTTGAATTCAAAAAATGTGATATCGCTTGAAAGTTATAGATGTTTTTCAATCAAGATATCAACTGTGACTTTAGTCGTGAATTTGAATAAAAATGAATAATAATTACTTATTATTTTCAAAGTAAAGCATAATTTATATTAGTGGAAAGTTGAGAATCTCCTTTAAAAACACTTTTCATTTCATCAATTTTGCAAAAAAGTTGTCACCACATATCCACTATATTGCCACTTTTTGTCCATCTTGATCCTACACATAACCTATTAAGAGTTTTTTTGATGTGGCATTTCTTGTGGTATGTGTTGTATCATTTTTGTGTGTTCTTCTTAGGGGAGTTGACCCCCTCTAGTATAGAGGAGCCTTTGGTCCTCCATGTGCAGGGGTTTCGAGTTGAAGTAGCTCCATCACATAAGGTATTTTCATTTTGGGATAAGAGTGTCTTGTTCAGGTACTGCCCATTACCAAGGGTATGAGTACCCTTGAATTTATGGGATATGAGTATCTCATTGTCTATTCACAAATGTGTTGTTTAGAGGAATAATGGTTTTTGGATGATTTTAGGTTTTGTGGTATTGATGTGGTGTTGATGTGTTGGTATGGATATTTTTTTGGAGCACTATTATGGAGATGTGATTTGAT
>VDFB02092759.1:0-14283 GCA_007258455.2 Sequoia sempervirens | reverse complement strand
ACAGCATGAATACCCAAAATATTTTTTTAAACAACATAAGTGTAAAGCCTAACACATACCCATCACACTAGTTTACATCACACAACTTTTACAATCTGCACAATGGTTGATAATACTATATTGGAAGAGGAACAACTCAAGATTTATCAAACTATAGAATCTTGTTGAATGAGTCACCTAGGCCAATTTTTATATATGCATGACTAACAAAAATCACTAAATTCTATCCAGTAAACCTCATAATCCAAAAAAAAATTTAAAAAAATAACATTCACGTGAAAAGGCTAGCACATGTATTTTCATTACTTGCCAAGTTTTAATCCAACTCCTAGCACATTTAGAAATCACTTATTTCATTTATACCATACCAACTATTTTATTTATAAGAATAATTTATATGATTTAATTTAAGACTTTTATGGAGGATGCACTAGATATAAAAAATTAATCTTTTTAATTTTGATCTATGTCCAGTGATAATATTACTTTATCAATAAGGATATTCAAGAAATAGGGTTCAATTTTGAGGACCTATTTAATAAAACATATTAATTAACCTTTGGCGCTTTAATGTCTATAAGATAATATATTCAACAAATTAGAATTAATAACAAATTATAATTCAAATATTGCAATGAAATGCAATACCCCGCTCAATAGTTTATTTGATATAAATAATCATAATAATATATTAATTATTTTATTAATTATTTATTAAACAATATTATGACAAAATCTTTAACTAAAATTAATTTATATTATTTATTAAGTAATCATATGACAAAATACAAAATTTGAATTAGTTTTCTATTTATAAATATACTTCCCTATTTTTTTGTGGGTAAATAATATAGTGTAAAATAAATAGCTAATCTTAAGCTAGTTAAGATCTTTCTTTAAAGAAAAGTTAATTACTTAATATAAAGTCAGTCAAGATAAAGTAAAACAAGACTTTAACTTTTCTTTTTTTTCTTTCTTTTGGCTCAATACGCATGCCATAAAAAAGAAATACAAATAAACTTTAACTTGTTGATTTGCTGGTGCCACGCACAGTCCTCTGATAATGTTGGGCAAGGAAGAACAACAATGATTTGATATTTGTCATTCTTATTACAACAACTATACTACCTATATATTATTCTTTATAGTTATTTTTATTTTGGTTAAAATTAACATCAATTTAAAACATTTGGGAGTATTATTTACAATGTTGTTATAATTATAATTTTCTATTAACATTACTATTGTCCAATATTTATTTTGATTTCTTGATAATATTAATATCAATCCTAAGAATAATCTGATTGTAAATGTTATTACAAATTTTATTTTATTTTTATAAATATCATTGTTGGTTACATTAATTATTGATATTTCCATTTTAATCAACAGTATAATATTATTACTGATATTTTATTTTTAATGGGAAATGCTTGAACTATTGCATTGCTATCATTTTAATAATTAGCCAATAGGCTAATATAGAGTGAGAATCGACCGGGAAGAGTCTCATGTCGATATTCGGTTGGATTCTCACTGAGGCAAACAAGATTTTTTCTGGAGAGGTCATTAAAGAGTTTGGTATGCCGCGTCAACAATTATGCGTATCCACTGTCCTCGCCGTCAACAAATTCCCGTATTTCACTGAGGCATGGCCATTCATCCTTTTTTGGCGTCACCAGGTATGGGTTGGATTGGTTCATCCATCTGCGTCTGTTGCCTGGCATTTACAAGGTCACCGAATAGTTGTTAGATAATAAATGCAGGCTAGGAAAAAGGGGTTAAGAGAATGACTTCTGAATTTTGTCTTTTGATTTTGGTGATATGTAATTTTTGTACATTGCTTTCGCTAACTGGATCTTGAGAAGAATGTGTTGTAATTTATGTGTCTTGTGTGTTTTTTGGGTTGTGAAGCTCTGAATTCTGACTTATGATGGCCGGCCGTTGCAAACCTCACCTGTGGCGTGTCTTTGTTTTGGCGATTTTGATGAGCTTGGCAAGAATTTTAACTGCGTCTGCTCAGGTATGATATATAGCGATTGGATCTTCTTGGGTTACCGGTTTACAGCCTCATTGGTATCGTCTGTAGGTAGTTTTGTTATGTTTTGAACATTTTCTTTGATAAAATGCTTGTTTTGCTATAGCGGTTTCTGCAATAACCAGCCCTCGCAACACTCAACGTTACAATTTATCTGCTTTTTGTATATACTAATTGGGGCTGTGCTTGCATGGGTAGATAGACAATGCACTGAATTTAGCTTTTGTGTTTAGTTCAAAAGTTGCTCTCCCGTTGGAACCTGGCCATCTGCTTCCTAGCATGAATAGCAGGATCTGGGAATTGTTGAATTGAGCTAATGATTTTGGGATTGTACAGTTAACAGAGACTGAAACGGTCACAGAAGGGAACACTTCAAATGACTTGACAAAGATGAAATGGCAAAAGGCCCAGGTACATACTCTCAATTCATACTGGTTTGGATTGTTTTGTATGCTTATGCTCATGGGATTGAAACATGCATGTCGGCCTTACCATTTTTTGTGCATCTTGAGATATGCTCGGTGAATCCCATTAGTAGAGGATGCATGTCTATTAGATTTACTGAAAGGAAGGATATGGGTGGGAATTTTTTATTTATTTCATTTTCCTTGTAATTTGTTTGTCTTTCTAATTCCGTACAACTTATTTTGTTCTTGATGATTTGTATTACTTGTTGCATTAAAGTGCATTTGAATTTGTGGGGTAGTTTTTGGTATCTGGTTTAAATCAGGGCCATTTCTCACCATCGAAGGAACGTGTCACATTGTTGAAGCATGGCATGTTTCCGGCCCTAATGCCTTCTCACAGTAGCTAGAACCTTTGTTTCACTTGCTGCTATAGTCATACCAGCAATCACTATCAGGTTGTTTCACTTGCTGCTATGGTAATGGGTTGCAACCCATGGAGGAGGACCGCAGCACTGGAGATAGCCTCACCCCCTTCAGTGTCGATACCTATATTAGCCCCAATAAACTGCCACACAAAGTCATTATCAAACTGTAAATCTTTGAGTCTCTGGATCGCCCTATATAGTTTTTAGTGCAAATGGTGAGGTTTTCTAAAAACAATGCTTCAATTTAATTTGTCATGGACCCTACAGTGGAAAGTAGATAAGTGAGTAATTGGCATTGCACATCAATCTGATTGCAAGCATAGAAAATCGCGCGACCAATATCTCCTATCCAACAGTAACAAGTAATCCTATCTGCAAGAGGATTGCCTCATTTATGGGTGAATAGAGATCTGATCAGTATCATTGCCGACACTTTAGTTGAGTTGGTGAGGAGATTAAATATGCGATGAGTCTAAATATGATCACTAAAATCTGGAGGTTGGTGTGTATGTACACCGTTCTCTCTAATATTTTTGTTAATTAATTCACGTAGCTCCAATCCCCATCAAGGAGGCTTTATGTATAAGTAGGCACAATGAATTCCATGTCAGGGAATACACATAATTTGGTCACTGGTCCTTGGTGTTGACAGCGCCTAGCATTATTGTTGACTGGTGAGTGCGCTTGCAAATTTGTGGTTCCCCAATTAATAGTTGATGTGCACCTTTGTACGCATTTACCTCCATTTACTGTGGCTATTAACTATACTATCTCATCCTCTGATTAGTTGTGCCAATTTCTGTTATGTAGATACTCAGAATGAATCTGTATTATTGGAAATGCTCATATTCAGTTATATTGTTTATAAATCATGTTAGAATTCAAATGGCTTATAGATCATATTAGAATTCATACTTACATTGAAATCATTCAAAACTCTTCCTCGCTTGTATAACCTTTTTCTTCCCCAGTTTGGCAAGTTGCAGTTTGAAAATAGGGTTTCATCCAGAGTTTTAGAATATATCCTTCAAATGAAAATTAAGGCCAAGATCCTAAAAATCAGCTCACTTAGATATTAACATTATGGTATCTTGTACTCTTAGATAATAGCAAATGTCTCATAATCCCACCGTATGAAATCAGCGTAGGCGTCTACTGGATGGTTACTCCAAGAGAGAATTCTGCATACATTGTGACAGTTATTTGGTATGTAAAATTAGCTACTTCAGTAACTATTGAAGGTGTAGTAATACCATGGAAAGCAAAAATAATTGCTGCGTGTGGGTAACACCATGGAAAGAAATGATTTTCTTTACATTAATCATAACACAAAAAATATATATATATATTATTAGCAATTTATTTATTGCTATCAGCATTGCTAAGTAGTTGTGGGTTAATCTCTTCTTTCCGTTGGTTGTTCGTACATATTTTATTGGGATGCCAAGCTATTACCTTTATCACAATCCAATTCCTTAATGTAGGTAAATGGTTAATATTTTACTTTCTAAATATTCTTAAATTATACTAATTTGTAATACTTATTAATTTAAAAGAAAAATCAATGAGTAAATAAAATGGAGATTTAGTAATTCACGTGATGAGTAAATAGATTAAAGATTTGGTAACTAACTTGTGAGTAAATAGAATGGGAATTTATAACTAACTTGTGAGGAAATAGAATAGAAATTATGTAAAAGAATTCAAATATAATAATTTGTAATACAAAATAGAAATTATGTAGAAGAATTCAAATATAATAATTTGTAATACCTATTTCTTAATTTTGTAGCCTCTAAATTTATTTCATAGAGTTGATATATAATTTTAAATAATTAAATGAATAATAATTTAAAAGAAAAATAATAAATAGATATTTAGCAATTAACTTGTGAATTATAATTATCTTATATTGTTCATATTTATATTTTGAGGAGAAATGTTGTTGGGGCTATTATCAAAAAGTGTAATGGGGGCTCTTGGTTAAAGTTAGTGTTTCAAGGATAGTAAATAATTTTGCTAAGGATTGGTTGGGAATTTAAAAAAAATAAAATAATAATAATATTATTATCTAAAGTATAGTAATATTAATATTCTGAAGTGAATTTAGGGAATTTATGGTAATATAATTTAAAATATTGAAGCCTAGGATATGACTAAAGAGGTGTTAAATTTACATTTAATTGTAATATTACTATTAAGAAACATTTTGATGTGAGTAAAATGATAGTATTAAAATAAAACGAAGTATTAATGACTATATTAGTGATGAAATTAGTAATACTATTTTGGTTAAATAAGGACAATGTTATTAGGGTTAAAATTGGGATAATGGTATTATGATGGCAACAAAGATAATAGTAAGATAATGTAAATATAATGATTGGAGAGTTCTCTACTACTATTAGGTTTAATGTAAACTTGATAATAATGTTAAAACAAATTTTAATAATGACAATATTATTTAAATTAGAGGTTGTTTAGGAATATGTTGATTTGGTAGCAAATTGACAAACATAACCCTTCTTCCATTAAATCCCAATTGCCAAAGAGGCTATAGCATTATTGTTGGTATGACTAAATGAAAGCATAATTTCAATACTTTATTTTATTTTATTTATTTATTAAATTTTTTTTGAGTAAGCGTGATCGCTATAAAGGTTGTGGCATTTGTGTTTTGACTTAACACCAAATGGTGCATGACACTTAACTAAAGTAGTAATTACGTTAACTAATGTGTTTAAAAGAAAAAAAAATTGTTAGGTTTTGTGGCAAAAAATTATGGGCATGACACATTATACTCCTTGATATTCAATGAACTCACAAATCTGCTCTAGAATGTAATTTCCACTATGAATATTGATCAGAAAATAGGACCGCAGTTGCATAGAGTTATTAGACAGTTCATTTCGTATTTAGCTGGTCAATTTGGTGCCATACAAATTTGATGTTAATTTCTTAGTTCACATGCATTGTAAATCAAACCTTTGATTAGTAGAATACCATAGCATTGTCCCTCAAATTTGTAATGCACTCTTGAATGTATGAGGAAGAGTATGAACTATTGTAACATAGATTTAAATGCTCAGAGTTAATGTAATCTGATCTGCTAATGCTATGACTAAAATGTTCAAACTTGTAGCTTATATCTGCATATATAACTGATGGCAAGGATCTGTAAGCCCATGCTAAGTCTGAATATTGTGATTCTTCAAATCTGATAATATTTTTTTTGTGTATTGTCTGGGACAAATTTGTAGGTGGCTATATCCTTATTCTGCTGTGTTTCACTTCATTCTAAAACAACTCTGTTAAATGAAAGCTCGGTTATGTGGCTTCGTGTATGGGTTTTGTGTATGGCTTGCAATGGCTACCTCTAAAACCCTCAATCTTGTGACAGCTGGGTACCGTGGTCGCCAATAAACTCCATAATAGGAACATGGATTGCGTACCCATTCCTATATCCACAATTTCTGGTTACCACATTAATATATAATACAACTGTCTCCTTATTCATTTACTCGTGCACCCTAATTTGATTAGCATGCCCATCTTTGTACTGGTACAAAAACCCCTTCATGTCCTGATAACTATGTTGGGAACATTTAGTAAGTGGTCTGAAGGCATGCAAATGATCATAGATTAAAAGACCATCATGTTTTACAGTTTGGTTATTCCTCATTCATAGGCTAGCTATACCAAAAGGAAGTGAATAACTCGAGTATGTATTATCTTCACTAATATCGATCAAGCTTGTACAAGGAAAAAGAAAAAAAACTAGACTTAGAAATAAGTTAACCAATAGCCCAAATTTTAAAATATTTATCATAGATAGATTAAAACAAATCACAATATTTTAAAATATTTATCATAGATAGATTAAAAAATCAAAATGATAAATCATAATATTTTAAAATATTTATCATAGATAGATTAAAAAATAAAAATAAATAAAATTATATAAATTGAAGGATCAAATAAATAATCAAAGAGATATGATCAAAAAACAAATAAATATAAATTACTAAGAATTCAAAATATTTATTATAGATAAACTAAAAGATCAAATAAATAATTCAAAGATAAAAATAAATCAAAAAGATCAAATAAAAATGTTTACCATGATAAATTGAATGATCAAAGAAAAAAAAATCAAAAATCAAATAAATAATTCAAAGAGAGAGAGAGAGAGAAAGGGAGAGAGCATCAAACTTAGGGTTAGGGTTAGCATTAGGATTTGCGTTACATTTAGGTTTGCTGTCAAGTTTAGGGTTAATAGATATAGTTAGGGTTGGGGTAATAATTGGGGTTACTAGCATCAAACTTAGGGTTAGGGTTAGCATTAGGATTAGGTTTACATTTAGGTTTGTTGTCAAGTTTAGGGTTAATAGAAATAGTTAGGGTTGAGGTCAGAAATATTATTATGAATAACTTAAAAAATAAATCAAAAAAGATTTGATCAAAAGGAAAAATCAAACATAAATCACAAAGATATAAATATATATTTACCATAGAAAAAACTAGAAATCAAGTAAATAAATAAGAATTACAAAGACAAATCAAAACAATGAAATAAAAAACCTTACCATAAATAAATTAAAGATTGAAAAAATAAATCAAAATAAAAGATAATTCAAATATTTGAATAAACTAGAAGATGAAATAAATAAATAAATAAATAAAAAGATTTTATCGCAAATATTTGCTTAACATATCAAATAAACTAATCAAAGCTTTAAACAAGTTAAAAGACCAAGTGTAAAAGATAATTCATATATTTGAATAAAGTAAAGATGAATTAAATAAAGAGATAAACATATTTGATCAGAAAGTTAAATCAATCAAAAAGGAAAATTAGAGATTTGATCTCAAAGCTTTGATTAAAATATCAAATAAACTAATCAAAGATAAATAAAATATGACCCCATTTTCTTCAGTCATTTAAATAATGACAACAATAAATAAAAGAAGGATATGTTCCTGCATCCCGTGAAGAAGGGAAGTATCTAAACTAAGAAGGATTCATTTTGTTTTTTGAAAGAAAGGGTAAAGAATTAGGTAGAATCGAATAATGAATAAGTAGTTAGTTAAATAAATAAATACATTGTATATAGGAAAGAGATATTTTATTTTGAGTTTAACATTGTTAATATTAAGGAAATATTATTACAAAGAGAACTATTAAGATATTAACATTGTCATTGTAAAGAGAGGATTAATAATTGTTAGTTGTAGTTTTCTTGCCCTTTTGTAAAATATGGATATTGCATATTCTCAACCCTCTTAACTATAATAGCTTTGTCGAATTTAAGCTAATTACCTTATTCAACTTTTTGGACTCATTGCTCAGTTAGTTTGCACATACCCTATAAACTAATGTTTCATTCAAGTGTATTATTACCAATATAGTGATAGGCTTAGGAGTTGTGTTGTATAAGGGTGGCCCACTGTGAAAGTGTTAGGTTGCTAATGTATGTTGTGAAAAAAATAAAAAAAATGTCGGGATTGTAAATGAATAGTTCTAGCAGTGTAAGAATGGTCACCTAAATCACACAGCTAGGAATAAGTTAATAAGCTAAATGGGAGTTTGGGATTGATAGCCAGTTCCAAATTGCGTTTATTATAAATATCAATTAAGAGGACTTATGTGTTGATTGATAGGCTCCAACTAAAAAATCATTCAAAAAACATTCAACTAACCTAAAATTGCCAACCTTTTTTTTATATAGATAGAAGTACTTTTAGTAAGCTAAATTGACATTAAACTCAGTTTAGACTGAGGTAAATAAAAAAATACTATTACTGTACGTTGGAACTGTGAATACTCAAAGGGTTTTACCCCATGTATAAAAATAAAATAAAATAAAATGTGAAATCTTGGTGTTAAGGAATACTATATTCCTGCAGTAGATAGGCGATGATATCTCATAGAAATTATTAGGAAAGTGTACATTTTTTTTTCTTTTACCTTCATTTATTTACTAGAAAAACCTAGAAGATTAAAAGTGTATTTTTTGAACTGATTAAATAATCTTATTCGTTATCGGATGAAATTAAGTTTTTTTTGTTTATCGAATGAAGTTAAAGTAATTTTTTCCTCTGTGGAATGTGGAAATCAGTTTGCATTATCAAATAACATAATAATAATGTCATAAATATTGTAAATATTATTATGGACAATTGAAAATTAATAGCACTTCTTATTATAAAATAATAGAAATGCCAGTTGAATGGTTGTTATAAAACAATGTGATTTATAGTTATAACATTATTTTGGAGAGTAATTTTATCTTGTATTATTAAAGTGACAATAAAATTACTATTGTAATAGGAGGAAATATTATTCTTAGTATGAAGAGGTTATTTTTTAGAGTAAATGTTACTATTATTATTCATGGGTTAGTTATTTGATGTTAGTAAGGTAAAATTGAGATTAACAATTGAAATTTATAAAAAGGGTTAATTTGCGAGTAAATGTTAGTATTATCATTATTGGGTTAGTTATTTAATATTATTCTTCTTATTTAGATAGAAGTGATTTTAGTAAGGTAAATTGAGATTAAAAATTGAAATTTATAAAAAGGGTTAATTTGCGACCTTGCACAGCTCCCGCCTGTACTAGACAAGCCTATTTACACATCACGCTCAAATGCAAAAAACACTAATATAATGTTTCGACACTTCACCAATTAAGATAATATATTGTATTGTTCATCCACTTGGCATGTTCTACTCTACTTAAAAAAACCAGATTGCACTTTCCCCATGCATTCTCCCCCCTCTCTGCCCTTCAAATACCCTACCATAGTATACCCTCCTATCGGCATAACCCTTGTGCCTTGCTAAGGTGCAAGCGCTAGTTTACTACTGGGGAAGGAGTTGTAGACACTTCTGAGCTATGACTGCGAGCTAACACAACATGTCATTATTATGACTCTCGTTGTGGGTGTCACATAAGCACAACTATTAAAAAATAACAGCAGTTGTAAAAAAAAATGAATCTAAGACACTAGCAAGTAGATTTCCATCAAATCAGCAATCCAACGCTCTCAGCCAAAAATCACTACTATCACACATATATATAATAATATTTAACCTGAAAATGTGCATTCTCAGTAGAGAAGACGTAGGCCTGGTAAATCAGCTGAGCACCATTTATTATGATGCCTATCTTATAGACTTGATTAATTGGTTATATTATATGAAAACTATTATTGCTCTCAAACAGGGTCTACAACTCAACTGCCACACCAAAAGTAATTGCTTAAATTTTTAGGTGAAAAGTCATGTTAGAAATAAATTCTCAACTAACAACAGGTGAAAATTCATGCTAGAAATAAATTCTCAATTAACAGCAGGTGAAAAGTCGTGTTGGAAATAAATTCTCAACTAACGGCAAGGATTTCAAACTCACTTATTGCAAGTAAAACAAAAGATGGAGGTTTGAATGACCTCTGCCATAACTAGGCTGGCCTAATTATGCCTAGAAAACCTATACATAAAATTTTATTTTATAGTGACTTGCAGCCATCGCTTCCATTTACATTTCTTTTGTTAAAGAGGCTTAGATTGGTGCGGGTAGCTTTTACATGGCTGTACCCTGTGTATGGTTCCTTGGGACACTACTAAGTACAAATGCCTTTGAAAAAATGCGTATTCACCTTGTTGCACCAGATTTCAAAGATTAGTGAAAATAATGGCAATTCGAACCACACCATGCTTCGAGGAGAGTGGTCTATGTGTAATATTTATGGTTTCTTTGTTTTCTTACACAACAATCTTTTGTTTTCCTTCCTTGCTCTCTCGCAGGGGTCAGATCACTCAGAGGAAGGGGTGAGGTTAAGCAATGGGGCAGACTGTTTAAATTTTCAGATTTTGTTGTTTTATTTATTTAAAAAAAAAATTGTTTAGAAATGAATATATGTAGGTTTAATATTTATTACTATTACTCTGTTCTTTAGATTATCCATTCACTATAAATCTGGCTAGGATAGGCGAAGAAGTCGATGATAATAGCCAAGGAAAAATAAATAGTCAATACATTCCTTATTTATTATTGTTATTTTGTTTTCTTGAAGCCTTATAGTTGTACAGTTTCGTAGATAAAAGAGGGGGCTACACAATACTGATGGAGGAATTACATCCATTATGGTTGCATAGCTGTAACTACTGCAGGGATGGTTCCATATATCCACTTACAAACCATTACAAATTTTATTATATATGCATAGAAATGAACTATATCTTCATTGTCGATCCTTGGCATCTCTGTTCTCAAGCAGGCTTTACATCTGATTACATCTATTTTTTTTTACTTATTTCTTTTTAATTAAATAACTAGAGAAAATATACCATTTTCCTTCTTTATGTGGACTATGCAAGTTGTTATTCATGGTTATAACATGTTCCCATTATGCTGCCTTCTAATTCATAGCATATACCCACTAAAATATTAGGTTGGTTATCCTGCAAGTGTGAGCCATGACAGAGAATCATATGATAAAACCAGATAAGTTGTGCAGTATTTTTTTTTAACAGGATAATCATCTCTCACTTTAAATACAATACTTACTACCCTTTTTCAGAATGAAATAACAATCCTTGCTACTACATATTTGATTCCAAGCAAAACTCCCAAATGAATACATACACAATGATCTAGACAACAATAGTTTTACATTTTAGGAAAATAACCTATTAAGGTGATCTAGAAGACACACAAAGCTAAATTAATGTGTATAACCCATAATCATATGAATGTAATGCACTTCTTTAACCACACTAATTTGAAGTAACGATTTCCAAATGTTCTCTCTTGCTTTCCATTTTAAGAATACATATTTGTATTCATAATCTGTTTACATCACAAAACATAGAAATAACTACTCCGTTTCTTCTTTAAAATAACTCTAATACAACAAAAATAGTCACACTGTGTTGAAGTAACAGAATAGTAGTACTTACTATTACCTAGTCATAGTATTATCACCATATACATACTTAATACATTCCTTCGTACAGTCCCATAAAATACCTCCTCTTTCCATTACAACAAAATACAAATGTAATATCAAAGCCTTCCATGTTACTAAGAAATATTTAAGACTACCATCAATATCACACAACTAAATGGTGTCTTGCTCTCCACCCTACCTTAATGGCATCATGGAGCCTCGTGGGCTCTAGCCATACCCCCGAGCAAGGAAGTCTTTAAGCTCCACAATGATGAATGGAGTTCTTTTCTCATTTTTACAAAAGAGATACAACTAACACCAATTACATGCATCTAGGTTCTCTACTTTCTATCTTTAACCATAATCCATGTACTATCTAACCCTCTTACAACCAATTAACAAGAGTAAATGGAATTAGGAAGAACTTATCTCTATTCTTTTAGATGAGGGGCTGAACTCATGTATCCATCTTTGCTCTTCAATCCAAGACATTTTGATCACTATCTTCCCAAAGAGGTGGACTCTTCTCCTCATTTCATGTCCTTCTACCATCTCTATTCAAGTTCTCCAAGAGAAGAAGTGGGTAACACCCTCTTCACTTCCTTTCCAAAATTTATAGAAGTTTCCAACTTGCAACCATTGGATGGGGAGGTGTGGAGTATACCTACCTCCATCAATGAGAGTCTTTTCCTCATTAATCTTTCTACCCCATCTTCTTCTCAAAATTCGTCACCCTCCATTATGAGAGCTTTTTAGGGGTCAAGTCATGTCCTAAGGGCGCTATTATATGCCCACTTGACCCCTACCACTATGGTATATACCCTAGGGGGTTTATTTATGCACTCCAACCAAAACAAATGACCAAAAACTTTCCTTAAAAGCCAACTCAAGGTTTCATCCGAGTTTCTAACTTAGATAGGGGTTTCAAAGACCTAATCCCCACTTTCACCTCACCTAAATCATAACTAAATGGCCTTACAACATTAGTCTTCCAATACACTAACTCTACTTGTTTCTTGGCCCCGAATGGTGTCAAATTTATACCCTCAAGAAGAATTCATTTGATTTGCTCTCAATGGTTCTCCCTTCTCGTGCTAACACTATTACTTTCCTGCACATTACCAATACGATCATCAGAACAATCATATATCACATTACTTTGATAGTCGAAATAAGATTTGATTGTAAAACCATTCCATTTACACTTTCAATTCATATTCTAGATTTACGAGTCCATAACACCTTCACGACAATGACAATGAAACAAGTGTCAACATTGAATTCAAGAATATTATCATACAATCACATTATGTATTACCCATAGTACAACTATCATCTATTTATGGAAACTTATAACAACTAGATTTAGTATTAATCACATGCAAAGTGGGGTCTTACAAAATGGTATGTATATACACACAAGAATTGGGCATCTCAAAAGAAAGGTGTAGTATGCAAGAGAAGATCTAGTATATAAGAGTATAGAAGCATCTAAGAGTACAAAAATATTAGGTATAATATCTACCACTCCATCATTTTTCTTTCTGATAGGACAAATAAAACATTCAACTATAAGAACACATTAAAGGCATTCCTTCCATGAATCCAATATCTAAATACTTAGAACAAAATTTGTCACCATAGAACATTTATCTGATATTCTCACAATGTAACAAATGCTAGTAGCCATCCATGGAGTTAACATTTTCAATTAGCATTTACACCAATCATATATCCAAACACACTAACATCCCTGGGCATCCTCCAAGGTTTCCTTTTTCATCATATACATCACTCATGATGTCAGAAAACATTTTTATTTCAATATCAATTTATATCTTAAGAGTAGTAGTCCCAATTTTATTTGTCACTTTCTTTCTCACATAGCAGTCAAGTATTTCCACATGTCAATGATTTATAAATTTACCCATACATCACAATAGTTACACATAATTCACATCACAAGGCTCACATAATGGGTTTACAAGGATGGAGATTCTTGGATACCATAGCCATTAGGAGGGATGGTCTCAAGGCCCTTCTCTAAGGACCCTTCCATACATCTCCTAGCTACCTTCCCTTGTTTGTTTAAGGGGGTTAGCCTCCACGAGGAAGGTACAAAAAGAATAATCATAGAACTAGGGGAAGAATGGATTAATGACCGCCCCATACCAATCCCATTTGCAACCCCTTTCAAATAACTCATAATTCCCCAACACATCTACTCCCCTATACGACCTGTCAGGGAACCCCACCAAGATATGGAAGTTTTACAGATGTCACATTATACCACACTTTCTAGCAGTTAGCAAACAATAAGAATCCTCAAACCGAGTAACATAAAATCATAAACCAACGTTTCAATTAAAAAAATTATAAATTCAAGAGGAAAGCCAAATAAAGATCAATTGCAACT
Organism: Sequoia sempervirens; assembly: GCA_007258455.2. Taxonomy (NCBI): domain Eukaryota; kingdom Viridiplantae; phylum Streptophyta; class Pinopsida; order Cupressales; family Cupressaceae; genus Sequoia; species Sequoia sempervirens. Next base: position 43 of record VDFB02092759.1, on the reverse strand, counting down.
ACATTCAACATTTCAATCTTAATTCAAAAACAAAAATTAAATA
>VDFB02092757.1:0-14999 GCA_007258455.2 Sequoia sempervirens | reverse complement strand
AAGTTCACTATGTGTGATCTCAAGCAATCAATCCCTCAATGAGATTGTTAACTGCATCACTGTCTGGAGCTATGAGACTCTGACGAAGAACACTATGTCGATGTAGCATATCCTCACCAGCCGTGATCTGAGACTGAAGTTCGCCCCTAGTCCTTGCTGCCTCATCAAACAATGCTGACATGACTGTAAGCTGAGTAACCTTATAGCCAACTGTCTCCCCACTGAAAATGGTATGAATGAGTGCCTGGAGTTCTGACTGAACGTCGGTAAGCTCCACGTAGGCACCACCCTCGATCTAGTAATGGCACAGTAAGCGAGATACTAGAGTCCTCACAAACCGGAGTGCACTAGTGACGTGCTCTCTACTCTCAGCCAACTCTGATGCCAAACTGTCCTCTATCTTTGCTCTGAAAACCAACTGTGTCTTCCAAGAGTAGATAGCTTCTCTGTCTTCTGCATCTGTGACTGTGTCATAAGCCAAACTCAGGTGAGCAATCATAATTTCATCCCTAGGTTTGCTAATTGCCATATCCCATTCCTCATCCTGAAGACGAATACGGAGCTCTCGTGCATTGTACCGCAACTGATATAACTCTGTAAGCATGGTACGGCCTCTAGCAACGAACTCCTCTTCCCATTCCTCCAAACGCTTGCCATATGCAACCAAGTGATTGAGCTGACCTTGCTCTGCTGGAGGCTCAAGCATCGGTGGAAGGGTATTAATAGCATCGGGTCTATGTATAAGGCTAGAAATATACTGACGAAGCTGTCTGATTTCAGCCTTGAGGGCTGCTTTGTCTTCTCCGTCCTTCAGTATTCTATCCCTGGCACTGTCCGTAGCAACTTGTAGAAGATCAACCTGAGTCTGGCGTGTGCTACGACCAAGGTTGACGGTGATAACTTCAAAATCCTGAGACTCTAAATCAGCCAAGCTCTTCCCCTGTGGGGGTACAGCAGTCTCGATAACAACCTCCATATCAGTGTTTCTCTCTACGTGAACCATGTTCTTGACTCTCTTATCTGGCGCATTTTGGTAAATGTCATCAAAATCAGAATGATTAAGGACATAAGATGGCTGCCTCCTCTTTCTTCCGAGCTGAGCTTCGATCCAAGATGAATCTCTGCTAATGCTACTAGAAGGGTCTGTACTAGTGACAGGAGGTACTGATGAGAGTGAGTGTGTAGAAGACCCACTGCGAGGTGGAGAATCTAAATCCAATTCAATGTGAATTGGGACTGGTGACGGCTCTGAAACTGGTGTAGGAGCTTGAGTCTGAACCTCAGGTACTGATGGGCTCTGAACTGACCTCTGAACTGGCTCTGTGATAGGCTGTCTGTCAGGCTCCGTGTGTGAAACAGTGGCAAGCGCCTTGCCCTTTGAATTGTTTGGCGCTTGTACTTTCTTAGGAGGATTACTCCTCTTTTTCTGTTTAGGTTTTGACGAGGAAGGTAGCGAAGGATTCACCACTACTAGCGGCTCTGCTCTAGGCATGCTTACTCTCCTTGTCTTCTTGCTGTCGAGGTAAAGTATACTGTTCTGAATGACTCTACTTGACCTCTCCTTGACCGTTGCATATTCTTTGGCGTACCAATCTACTGCTGGCAACGGTTGTGTATCGACCTGTTCTCTGAAAAACTGAGGAAGAACCTCTCCCTCATCCTTCGATAAACCTCCACATCTTCGACGAAAGCAACCAATGCAGCCAAGAGAGGAAAACCGCTGCGTCACCGCGAACATAAAGTCATATGGCTGATAATCCTCCGCCAGAAGGCACCGTGATATGGCACCTCCGGTACGTATAATGACACGAGAGGTCATAAGCACATGCTTCAACAAGATACTTGAGATGATATCTCTCAAGTTCTTGTCCTGCGATCTTGGCATCAATTGCCGACTTGCACCAATACATTCCAAACTGAAAAGGAAAGTTGAGTGATGGTCTGTGCCTGCGGCGTAGAAGACGATGAACATCATGCATCTGTCTTAGGAACTCCTGAAAAACTGTCTTATCCGAAGGATAACGTGGAAGCATAACTGGATTTCCTGTGAAACCGTATACTCGGATGTAGGTATATGTTGGGAACTGAATAAACCAATCAGCCCATCCATCCATCGCTGCCCTAGCAACTACCGAGATACGAACGTGCAACTCCCGGTCCAAGTTTCTCACTGTGTAAGTCAAAGCCGTGGAGCAAGCGAAATGATTTATTTCTGAGTGAACTCAAGTTGATCATATCTTGATAAACTTTTACGAGCAGTGAGAATGCCCGATTATTTAGATACTCGAAAGCAGAGACCGATAAAGTCAGTATAAGGATAAGAACATGTGACTCATGAGCAACTAAGGAAACCCGGTGTCTGCTGTGGAGAGAGTGGCGATGAAGGATGCGATCATAATGTATCACCTTGAAATGAACCGACCAATAATGTAATACATCAAGGCTGGAAAACATTTGCATGGCCGATACGAGACCGATTCAAAGTGTGATTAGAATCAGCGTACTTCATCCTTGTACTCACCACCCGACCCGCATTGTTTGGCAATTTGTTCTTCCGTTTGTTTTAACCATCTTTGCCATCTTCTTACGACACTTGTCCACATAAATCAAATGCTGTTCACCTGTATCCCGCCGAAATCCTGCTTGTTCGGATGTTGAGGAATGCCAAAACTCCTTTCGATGTCAAGAGGCTTGAGACTGCAAATGACCCGCCCGTCAACTGACGCTATCTCACGAGTAGTAGGATTGTAATGCTTAATGCAAGCCATCACAAACTCAACACAGTGAACGGAGATAGGTATGGAGGCGGCCTCTAGTAAACCAGACTGCTTAATATTCTGAATGATTGAACCTCTGATTTTAACTAAGTTACAATCTTGCCTGGCAATACTTTGTGAAGATGTCTCAACCAACCTGCGGAAATCATGGGTAAGGACGGTTTTGGTCCTGTATTCGAGCTGAGTGAACTGCATTCTGAAAAACTTGCCTGTTGACTATGAACTTGACTATATTCTGACAAGATTTCTGGAATCTAAAAATAGCCTGCGAGAGTTAAAAATAGCCTTTCGAAGAATTATTTTCAGCGAAAAATCCGAGATATGGGTTTTGTCCAGAAAAGAATTCTAAGACAACCCAGAACGTCAGATTTGCGAAAATTCAACTTCTACTCGATTGTACAAAGATTTTCACTTGAGAAAATTAGCAATTCGAGAACGAGTGTTCTGAAGCTAAAAATTCGTGAAAAATCAAACGCACAATTTCAACTCGAGAAAATTATATGAGAACAATCCAGATATTGAGACTTGCCAAATTCGCCAATTTCAGGAACATGCAATTTGTATTTTGTGAGAAATCTGTGACTGAAAGGATGAAAAAGACGTTTTTTGAAGCCTTCTTCTGTGAAAATCGCCCAAGATTTCTTTGAATTGCTGACAATTGTGAACCTGAATCTGCAAAAAGATAAGTTAGGTAAAATCGCCTCTGTGAATTGATGTAGATTTTGCCTCTGAACTGGAGAATTCGCCTTGGAATTGAAAACCACGAATTTCTCCTCTTGAAATTTGCGCCCTTTGAATATGAATGAAATTCGAATTTCCTTGAAGAAAATACGAATTTGTATTGAATTGAGGATTCGCCTTTGAAATGATATTTGCCTTTCAATCTTTGAAGGATTGCGAATTTTTTATGAATTTATGAATACGCCTTTAAAGAATTTGGAATACGCCTTTGAATCTTGGAGTTGCGAATTGCTTTTGGAAGTGCGCCCTTCTCTTCTGAAGAAATACGAATTTATTCTTGAATTTGCTTTAAACTTCGATTTCCCTTTGAAGATATAAATTTGCCTTAGAAAAATACGAATTTCATTCAAGATTAATTTTGCTCTTGAGAAATACGAATTCTCTTTGAAAGCTTGTGAACAACAATGAAGATGGCGCCTGTATAAATAAGAAGGAATTCGCACTGAATTGTGACTGCAAGAATTCATAAACCCTAACCAGAATAGAAATCCTCTGATTGGTTGCCTTTCAGTTCGACTGCCACTGACTGGAAGTTCAAATTTGAAAATAATAATAAAATACTTATTATCATGCAAAGGCGCCAAAAATAGAAAATGCTATTTATAGACAAGCATATTCTGAACTTCAGTTGACAAACTGGTTGAAGCTCTGAGATTCATCGTTTTACTTTACTGATTCCGAAAAGTCATCTCTTGAGAACATAGGCGTCCATTTGCTCAAGATACTTCATTTTTTACTAACTCCCTATTTAATAGCTGACAGCACTGTCACGACTGGCCAACTTCGACATTGATTTCCGGATGACCGGATGATGCTGAGACTAATCTGAGATAATCATCGGAAAGCCTACTGAACAAGGAAGAAATGTCTGCTGGGAGACACAACTGCAAAATCCATCATTTAACCCCTTGAAAAAATAGGCGCACTGATTAAATTGCTTGTTCCAGACTTAGCCATTTTCCTAAACTGCCGTCTGACACTTCAAACAGCTGCTGCTGGCAAACGGTGAACCCTGCTAATATGAGACGAAGCTCATTGCATGACTGGAGACATTCTGCATCCAACGGCTGTATCTATGACACCTGAAAGCTGTGTTAAGGGCCTCAAAAACAAAAGCGCCCCTGGCTCTAGGTTGCACTGGTGTCATTTTGACGAAAACCAAACTTCCATCCGAGTACCCTACTTTGACTGCTGATAACTGGAGCTTAGATGACCTGATTCAGGCAATATCTGTTTTAACGGACAGCCAGAAGGGACCTCAAGAGAAGTCCCTGGAGATATTGAGGCAAGAAAACTGCTTCTAAGACCTCAAAAACTCCAGTGCATAGTTTATTTACGTTTACCGCTACCAGACTTGGTCATTTTCTGGACATCTTCACTTTGTAGTATGACACCAAAGACCTCGCACGCACGAGCGACTGCCAAATGCTGAAGGCTGACGGCTATGCTCGTTGGAAAGATAAATTGATTACGCTCAATAGTTGTGAAGACTTCGAACGCAAACGGGCTCATCTAACAGGCCTAAAGGCTAAGCGCCCTTGAACTGTGGAAATACACTGAAAATCATTTGATGGTCCGCCCGTAAAAATTACGTGCTTAGTAGAATCTCCGCCACGACCACCAGGAACGTCGGATCGACAAGCTGAATGATGCGTTGCGGAGCTAGGCTAGAATACTACTGATATTGTGAAGACTCTGTCTGCAAATAATGCCTTTTGGAGGGTCCTTTAAGCCAGCGCCCCTGGCCTGTACTTGCACTGGGCATAAACGGAGAAGCTCAGAAACGTGAAAACTCCATTTTAAGCTGATCTTTGGACGACTGCCGCCTAAACTCTGAGAGTCGGATGACTTCGCTTGATAACTCGTCGGATAAGCAGACTAGTTGTGAACAAATTGACTGCATTCGGCATCGAAACTGACAAGATTTACCCCTGCTTCAAGATGGGCGCCCTCAAGCTAGAGGCGCGCTTTTGCCTGAAAATGACAAATTTCTCATCTCCTAAAATTTAGGGATTTTAACTTCTATCGCGATTTGCCGGAGTTGTGGTTCTCGGAACGCCTTGCTGGATAGCTCGACGGATAGCCAGACTAATTCTGAAGAGATTGACTGGATGCTTGAACATTTTAACCAGAATCTTGACCTTCAATAAGTTGGGTGCCCCTGAGCTATACTTGCGCTTTTGGGCTTTTCCTCTGAGAAATCTCCATGATTTGATCTTTAAAAACTCTGCTTCGATCATAGAAATGACCGTCTGCAATATGAAATGTCGTCATGAAATGCTCCTCCATCGTGAAGATCTTTATTTTGAGTCTCTGCTTTAGGTTTTGTTCAATAAAACTGACTTTGACTGACACACTATTGACAACAACTCCATGCTTGACATTGCCCAAAACTGTGTTTTACATCAAATTAGCAAGATTTAGACTTTTAAATGCAAAATGCCTTGATGAAGCAAAAAAAAATTTGGTTTGGGTACAACACAAGTCTTGGGGGGGCTTAATTCAAATAGGCATTTTTGTAAACATCGACTCATGTAAAGTTCCAAATTTGTCAAGTGGGTAATCTATCTAAGTCACTAATGGGTATAACAAAACATCCCTCATTACTTTGAAAGAAGGAAACTACAAGTCCTAGCAAGATGGCATCCTAAAGCATTGCCAATGGATTCATCTCCCTCTACATCTATATAGGCTTATACCTCAACCAAGTACACATTAGCAGAAATTTGCATGGAGAAATAGAAATAATCATGTCCTAGGATTAATTGGTCTTAGTGTTGGCGACCAAGCATAATGGGCTCTATCACATATTGAGTGCCTTCACACTCTTTGTACCACACCATGGGAAATGTATGGAGATCCTAATCTCCATTCCCAAATAATCCCACTATGGACGTACTCCTTCCCCTTGAGGATTCTAAGAACCCTTTGTATTGTAATGCCCAAAATTAAAAAAAATTCTTCATAAAGGCATTTTGTAAAAATGGTTAAAATCTTGTAAAAATTGTCATCAAAAGTCAAAAAAGGTCAATTTTTTTAAAAATAGAAATTTTCTATTTTTAGGAATTTCTAAAAAATAAACGAACCATAGGGTTTTTCTGGGTTTGTTGTCAAAAGGATGCTGGCAAAATTTTCTAAAAATAAAAATTTGCATGTCAATCCCTATTTTTTAGGAAATCGCGCATGTTTGGGTAGAAGTCACCATTTTCAAAATCTGACAATCTGGGTCTCTTCAGAACGAAATTGTCTTCAAAACCCAGACCTCAGTTTTTCAGCCCTAGTTTTTAGGAAATTCTTTAAAAATAGAATCTTTGCATGAAGGGCTCAAACTGATTTTGATTGGTTGAAAATACGTCCCAATCAAGCTAATATAGTCAGAATCGTTGTTACATTCCCCTAAGACTTAATATGTTTATGATATTGGAACCATGGATGTTAATATTGTTGCTATAACTACTTTTCATGTGAACATGAAATAATGGATTAAATAATTGTTTTATTTTTGCAACTGTAAATGTGAATGTGAATGATTAATTCAGATATGTGAAGGTATTTGATGATAATGATGATGATGATATTATATGAAAATATGAATTAATGCATCAGGAATAGTCTAACTCTAGTTTCCTGTGTCAAGTGGTTGTAGGGTTGATATCGCATGAAGGAAAAGGGACTATCATCAGGGAGAGGACGCAATTAACAAGGGTCTATTGTCATCGACTTTGGGTAGAGTATGACGAATACAACGATATAACCTTGGCCTTGGTATAAATAATATAAATATTGGTAATTAATGTTGAAATTAAGGTATAAATACTTGCAAAGAATATTTCATTTATAAATATTGAAAATGTTCAAATATTAAAAAAAAATAATAAAGATAAAAGAGAGAGATTAAATAATAAAATTTAATAAACATCTTATTAATGCGAATTGAGTGGAGTTCGAGCGGGATGGCTATCGGGTTTTGGAGATGAATTTTCCGCCATTTCCTTGGGAAATGGCTAGAAGACAAGAAGTCGGGTTCTAGTATGGAACACGGAAGGACAACCCTTTTATGGACAATCTCTCCTTCTCGCATGATGCATTCGGCCTTCATTTTTTTTTTCACATTTTGTTGTGGGAGGGAAGCACAAAATCTTTTTCTTCGTCTTTCAGTTGAGCGAAGGAAAACGAAATTTGTTACTCTGTTATTTGGGGTATCGGGTCATTCTAAGTTTCATATTTTATCCACCCGCCTTGCCATTAAAAATATTTTTTGTTACTCTCTCCCTGCTTGTTCCTCAGTCAGCCATTTCTATCGGAGGTATTTTCTCTGTTCACGGGAAGCAGGATTTTTTCTCATCTTTCGAGTATTGGTTCTAGGGTTGCTTTGGAAATCTTTGGACGTGTTTCTTCATTCTTTGGACGAAGGGAGGCAAGACACCTATATTGTTGACCTTAATACGGTGAAGGGTTCCAGGCTTCTCTTCAAGCTTCAATTCTCTCGTCAATCAGGCACGTTGGAATTCTCTAACTTATTACTGAGGAAAATTTGTTCATTTTAAAGGCTTGAGCTTTAAATAAATCTTTCTAGTTGTAAAAAAAAATAAACGTCTATTCCAGTTAGAGATAGGATAGGTATGAGTCTGCTGTGAACTGTTATTTTCAATTTTCAAATTAGGAAAGCATCTCTCAGTCATCTTTCATCGATGAGCTCTGTTTTTCACTTTTGAATCTGTGAACTTCTTTAATTCATTGAAGTCACTATCTCCATACTTCAATTGTCGTCTATTTAATTCTCAGCCTAAAGCTTCTCTATCGTTGCATCCTTTAGCCTTATGTGAACTTAAATCTCTGAAGTGATGAATTGAATGGTAGCCCTATCTATAAGATGAAGCTTAAGTTTGAATTCCTGACTCTTAATTTGATACCCTGCAGCTAAATAGGCTCTTGTACCCTCGCACCTTGTTGTGAAGGATTATTCCGGGAACGGGTTTTCATTTCTCTTTCTGATCCCTTCCATCTGGTGTCTTCTTTCCCAATCTGTAATTCTAGATCTGAATACAGTCATCTGAACCTGTGATCAGCTAGGCCATCTTGAACCCCGAATATCTTATTCTCCCTGCCTTACTCAAATTTAACCCATTCTTATTGTCCTTTTAGGCTTGAGGGTAAAATCTCTATGGCACGTGACCTTTAAATAACTGCTTAAATGATAAAATCTTGGAGGGGTAATTTATCAACCTGCAGTTCATCTTCCTCTTTCCTTAAAGAAACTAAATAATTCTACCTTAAGATAAGAATTCAATTCACTTAATTAACATTAAACACTAAGGTCATGATCCCAAGAGAATGCCAATACTTCTATAATGTGACATGAAATAAGAAACTTATTATGTAAAAAGCCATGTCGAGCAAGGGTGAATGCTGACGGCACAGTAGTGCCAGAGATGTCGGCACAGTAGTGCCAGAGACATCGCCACAGTAGTGTCAGAGAAACCGGCACAGTGGTGCTAGAAACAATGAAAATCCTTGGCCAAGGTAGATGCCAGTTAGGAAAAGTCAGCTTTCATGTTCCAGATATACTCTGGTCAAAAAGATCCTTCTGGTTAGGGGGTACCTACAGAGGAAGGATCGGCCAGCAGTTTAGGAATCATGGACACCAGGCTCAGAGACTTGATGACATTTGATCCTTGTTCATTGACCTCGAGAAGGGCCAGGTTTCTTCAATCGAAGAACACGGGAGACCAGTAGGTCTGGTTGGGCGGTAAAGCCCCTGATGATAATCCCTTTTTCCCTCATTGATAAAGTAACTCAAGAGTTTCAGCTTGAAGATGGTGTCAAATATCTAAAGTCTCCTCGTACTTATCTCCAGGTATTTGCATTATCAATTTAAACTTTACTTTCAACTATGCAGTAATTGTTATTCATTTATGATAAATGTTCATTGATAAATCTGCAAATGTTGTCTTAGATTAGCCGCTTGGTTCTTTCAATTGAAATGTTGAATTCTTGAAGTTAGTTTTAGAATAATAAAGTAATTTTGTGTTTTAAAAAGAAAACCCTAGAATGACAGTTATTTCATTGTGATTCTTTGGAAAACAGTTAAAAGTTTCATTCAGCTGAAATCTGTAAACTCAGAAGTTAGTTGTTTATTTTGATTAAATTGAAAACCTAGTTCATTATCAGACAATGAAAGATGTGAGTTAGTTAATGATGCCCTAGCGGTTAATCTCATTTCAGTTCACTATCTTTATTTCGAAACCCTAGATTGTTAGTTATTTAGTTGCCTTTCAGCTGAAGTTGGCAAAAAAACTGTTTATCCTTTAATTGTAAGATGTTAGATGTTACAATCGTCAAAAAGTTAGTTTTTCTCTGGTTTATTTCGCTTTTTCAAAAGAAAAATCAAGACCTCTAAGGTCATCAATGTAGGATGGCCAACAACCAGGTGTCAAATTCAAAGTCTCAAACACTACACAGATCGATCTATGACGAAAGATGCTCGAAAAACGGTGAATCGAGGAGGGGAATCTAAAAATAGCAAAATTTGTGAAAAATATTCTAAGTTTGGAAAACAAAGGCACCTTTTTTCAAGGGAGGTGCCTGGCAGTCAATTCCTTCGCCAATTTTTCAATTTTCGCAAATCATGCACGCACAATGGTGACCACAACCAATGCGTCAGCAACGACGGCCAACGCAATCAACGAAGGTGGTGAACGAGAAACGAAAAAAGTTGAAAATCTTCAAAAAATGGTGTCTCGAGAAGTTGGCGCCTTATTTCAAAGAGGGCATCTAGAGATTCATGCCTTAGTTTAATTTTTGTGTTTTTCGGAAAACGTGCAATTTGACTCTTTAGCTCAGTTCAGATCCAATCAAATGCAGTAAAAATCAATTTTTAGGATTTGGAAAGCTAAGGTCATCATCAAATATGTTCAGGCTCTTCAACGAATCCATCATCCAATTTAGAGGATATGTCGGATGTCAAGAATTGTAGATGGAACGGAGGCGAAAACACGCAAAACGAAGAAAATCAAAGTAAAAATTGAAAATCCTAAAAAATATTCTAAGTCTAGAGAGCTTAAGCGCCTTATTTCAAGGAAGCTGCCCAAACCCTCAACACTTAGAAATTTTTGCACGTTTTTTCATAAAACTTCCAAAACTCCTTCGTTAGCCTGCTTCCGACTTTCGCAAAATCAATCAGATGCATCAACAGAGGCTAGCAGAAGGTACCATTCAACTAAGATATGATCAAGCTTGCTAGAATGACTGACTTTCAATCTCTACCATTCACCAGCTGGCGAGAAATGACGTCCGAACAAGGTTTGTCAGCTTCACGCGAAACGGAGAATGCAAAAAGTTGAAAATCTTAAAAAATAAACTAACATTGGAGAGGTTGGGCGCCTTTTTTCAAGGAGGGCGCCCAACATCCCAACACTTAGAAACTTTTTGATTCCCTTCGTGTTTTCTTCATTTTAGTCTTTGTTAACAACTTTGAGGGTTTGCAAACAGGATCAGATGATGTCGAATGATGAAACAAAGCTGGGGACCACTTGAGCAGTGGTCAAAGGTCAGATTGCCATGGTCAAACAAAGATTATCAACTAACAGTGCCAATTTGATGGATCGTCAAAGTCAAAGGCAAGCTTCAACGAAGGTAGAGGTGAGCAAAATTTGAAAATTTTGAAAAATAAACATCTCTGGTGAAGTTGGGCGCCTTATTTCAAGTAAGGCGCCCAAGCCAACTTGACTTAGAAAATTTTTCGAAAATATCCTCATATGCATGCTTTTGATGCCTTATTTTTTAGGAGTTCTCTATGTTGATGCAAACGAAGTTAGATATTTTTGCATACAGACTCCAAAATAATAGGGTTTTGCATGAAAACGCCTGTTATCTCCAAATTCTATTTAAGAGAGTTTTGAGCATTCATTTTTCATAATTTGTAAGTTAGCTTTCAGAGGAAGAAACATAAATTTTTCTTCTCATCAAGATTTGGAGGCTCAAACGAAGTGATTTTTCAGCATTGTTCGTGGATTCAACATTGAGAAGCATAGAAGCACACTTTTTCAGGGTCAATTTTTCTAGGGCATCACTTTTCAAAAACAGGTGGTCAAAATTTTCAACTTTCATCGATCTGGGTCTACTTGTTCTTCGCCCTCCTGAAGATTGGAAAATTTCATAATTTTCAAGAGAATCTACTTTTTCACACATGTTCAAGAAATCCTCAGATTTTTCAAAATCTAACGATCTGGGTCTCTTCACAACAAGATTGTCTACAAAACCCAAACCTCGGCTTTTTTTGGAAAATTTGCATGCCAACCTTTACTTTTTAGATCTTTCTTTTTTGGGAAAAACTCATTTTTTTGAAAATATGATGATCTGGGTCTCTTCACAACGAGATTGTTTACAAAACCTAGACCTTAGTTTTTTGGCCCAACTTTTTAGGGAATCTTGCATGTTCTTGAAAAAATCAGCTTTTTCAAAATTTGATGATCTAGGTCTCTTCAGAATAAGATTTATCTATAAAACCCAGACCACAGCTTTTTTTGAAGAAAAATCAGCGATCTATTTTTAATTTTTTAGCTCTTGTGCAAAACTTGTTTGAACATAGGTGTGTTCATAGTCAAAATTTAAGATTTTCAACATGTAGTACTCTCCAATAGAAATCAGGACCAAATCAGTGTTGCTCCATGATTTCCTAAGAACGTTCGAAACCGACTTGCATCATGTACATCCAGTGTTTGATTTTCATGCTTTGGAAGGCGCAGGAAACACTGCAGTCAAAAATCTTGATCATTTTGGTTTGCTTGTAGCAACTTGAATTCGTAATTACTTGTGTCAAGCATTACAATCCAACTTCACGAGAAATCATATCAATAGATGGGCATATTATTTGCAGCCTCAAGCCGGAAGATATGAAGAAATATTTTGCAATACCACCATGGACAAAAAAAATTATCATATCTATTGAAGCATGCGAAAAAATGTGGTATGCGCAAAAGGACAAGTGCCAGAAAAGAATGGCTCAAAAGTGGCTAAAAGAGAAGCTAATTACTTTACCAACGAATGTTGGGCCCAGTGAGTTCAAGGATGAATTTCCAGTCATGATTACTTTGCTTAACTGAGTCACAAGTCAAGCAGAAGCAAATAAATTTCAGCCTTGGATGTTTTACATCATCTCCCAGATTGTTGACAGAACAAAACACTATGACTGGCCAACATTGATCAGTGTTTGTTTCCACCGTCAGATGACAGAGTTCTTCAAAGCCCACGAATTTCACATGAAATTATACCTTGTATATCTAATGGCCTTTCAGGGCAAGTTTAGAGGTTTGACTGTTGTTGGAACTCTGGGTGTTCAGCATGTGTATGATCATTACCCGCAATTAGAGTTTTTAGAGTCTGAGCGGTGTTACAAGCAAGTGAATAATCTATTCCTAATGCATACGGTGCAAGATCTTGATCATGAGTTGCATATACGGATATCAGCAGATGCTAGATTGGAAATGGCGGAGTGGGTTGATTGGTTTATCCAATTCCCCACGTTCTCCTATATAAGAGTATATGGCTTCTCAAATGATCTAGTCATGCTACCTAGATATCCAACAAATGAGGTTGTGTTCATGGAATTTCTAAGCCAAGTACACGAAGTGCACACATTTTTGCATAACAGACGCAAGCCTGCATTCAGCTTCCCGTTTGAGATGAGTATATACAGATGTAGATCAGCAGCTAATGCTAAGTTGATGAGTGATGAAATGTCAATTTTTGGTCTCAGGCTTTTCAAGGAGAGACATTCATACAATCCTCGTGGTGTCTTCACAGCTCATCTTGGTCAGAATCATGCACATATGCCCACAATTGAAGATTTTTGGGCTAACTGTGAAGATGAATTCAAAGTGCGCAAGCGTAACTACTCCAGACTTACTCTTTGGCAGATGGTTGATTTCTTATCAAAAGATGTGGAAGGACTTTCAGATGATGACGAGGAAGTTCTACTTCCCATGTATGCTCGAGATCAGGTCAATCAGCGGCCACTTCCACAAGTTGATTCGTTCGCCAAAGAGGGTACCTCCATCGAGGAAAGAACAACCTGAGTTGTCAAGAACAATAGCATATTCCTGAGCAGTAAAAGGACACGGAAGGTAGTTGCAGAGCTGCCAATAGTTCATACATCTCTACCTTCTTCTAAATCAAAACCAAGAGAAAAACCTATGAGCAATCCTCCAGAAGATACAAAGATTAGCAGAATGATGAAGAGCTTGAAGGAAAAGGTTAATTAGCAGGAACAATTAGTAGATGCACCAGAAGTTCTAGTTGAATCAGCACCACGAGTTGAAGCAAAGCCTTCATCTCCTGTTCTTCCACCATTGTCGAGGCCTTCTCCTATTCATATAGATTTAGAAGGTGATTCACCAATTCGCAATGTCTCAACACCAAGTGATCCATCAGGAGTTGCTAGAGCTGAAACCGATCCTCCCAGAGAAGTTAGTAGAGACTCCTCATCTTGGCTTGAGAACCGGTTGGGTAGGAAGAAGAAGAAGCCTTCTATCAATTGAACTTTGCAGAGCTTGACAAAGTCTACCAAGACACATCAGAAAAGAAACTTAAGAAGCAAGTTCATATGGAGAAGAATTTTGAAGGCAAGAACATCCTTGAGTTTGCCACACCTCTGGAGGACAAGAACATTGATGAGGTTGAAATCAATGACTTCAAAGTTGTCAAGGCCAATCTCAGTAGAAGCACCAGGCATACTGATGTGAATCTCTTCGAGGTTGTAGCAGATAATCTGAAGCAATGAGTGCTCAAGGATGGAGAAGATAAGGCAGCCCTCAAGGCTGAGATTCAGCAACTACGGCAATATGTTTCCAACCTCCTTCATGGTACTTCACGGGCAACCTTGTTGCTTCCACAAATTCTGGAGTCACCTGCAAATCAACACCAACTAAGTTAGTTGGTCATATACGGAAAGCATCTGAGAGATTGGATAGAAGAATTCATCACCAGGCATAGATTTATACTTGCAGAGATGTACCAATTGAGGTACAATGCCCATGATCTTCGCTCAGGAATTCAGGAGTTCAAACAAAATATAGCAAAAAGGAAGCCAAGAGACGAGATCGTCATTTTCGACTTGAGAACGGCCTACAACTCAGTCACTACAAAAGAACACAAGAAGTTTTTTGCTTGGAGAGAGCAACACCTCTTCAAAGTAAAAACCTAAGAAGGAATATCTGTAGAATTGGTTGGATATAGACAGAAGGTTGCTAGTACTCTCAAGTTCGTAAGCACGTTTGTGTCACAAATTCCTTGTAAATATCAACATGAAGATGGCACTTACTTTGATCTCAGAGAAGTACAGACAGAGTTTCAGAACCTTGTTCGTGGCAGTTTTAATGGTGATCTTATTGCCTGCAAGATGAATCATGTTGCTGCAATGCCAACAAGATTTGATGAAGCAGCTAAGAAGAGGAAACAATTGCTAAGTTTGATTTAAGATGG
>VDFB02092756.1:0-27261 GCA_007258455.2 Sequoia sempervirens | reverse complement strand
ATGAATGATAGAGCTCATCTTCTACTCATTGCATTTAGAAACTCAACATTAAGCTTCACACTAATCTCCCACACTCACAACACACACACTTACTGAATAGAATCAATGTCGCACCAAACTATATTTTCTCTTTTCTCTTATCTCTCTTCTTCTTCACTCTTGTATATTTTCTATCACTTAACTCATCTGGAATTTATACCATCTTCAACTTTGAAACTTACCCAAACTCAACCATCCAAATTAAAATTCAAATTAGGCCAACACAAAAATATCCTAGGTTGGAATTAGAATGAGGGTGACCTAAACACACACTTCATAGGGACCCAAATAGATCCAACATGCTTCATCATCCTCGAAAGTAGTATTTCACACAAGGTCAACCAAACCAGTGTAGAACACATAGAACCATTAAGAACAAACTTTCCAAATATGAAAATGAACTTCAATACAATTAGGGAAACTCAAATTTAAAACCACACACCATAATACTTCATCAAAGAGAAATCCAAACAAACAACATTTCTCCTAGACCTCAACCAAAAACATAGAAAACCATAGTTCACAACTCATGAACACAACTTGCATTGTACAACAAATCAACAACTAAAAAATATGGATATAGCATCTTCTAACACCCATGAAAAACATATGTGAAATTCTGCAAAATCATAGGAGTAAATCTAGACCAAAACCTAAAGCAACCACTAGACACCTGCAACATATCTTTATTACAATTTTCTCAATATCCTCGACATATACAACCAACAAAAACTAGTGGATAACTAGTTGACTGGTTGACATCAATGACAACACCTTCAATCTTTCCATTCTCTCAACAATCTCCCCCTTTGTCATTGATGGCAACACATGATGTGAAAATACATCAAAGGAAACATACAAGCTCTAAGTACACTTTTCTATTTCTCCCCCTTAGAATATAATTTCTTTTGTTCCTATAACACACATGCCTCATTTGGAATGGGGACTCTCTCTCTTTTCACTTCACTGGGTCACTTTTGTCACCGCCTCATTTTGCATGCCCCCTATTTTTGAGTCTTAAGTGGTTAATGAGTCTTAGAAGGATCATCTTGAGTTGACCAAGTTTTTCTACCCTCAAATTTTCAAAGCCTTAGGCCTTTGTGGATTTCCCTAATTGTTTTCCTTCACGCTTTAAAGTTGTCATTCTCTTGGCACTGCAAGTCCACCCATGTAGGTATCTCTATGTGAAGTGTCGATTTTCTTTCACCATTTCAAATGGCCAACTCTGTGCATCCTCCTGCCCGGTGAGACCCACACCATCCTATTCCATTTTTGATTGCTAACCTACTTGACGACCAAGTCTGGGGAGTCGTCCGCTATGCGAACTCCACCTTTCCCACAACCCTTCTTGAAATGCAAGCTCAAAAATTGCATTTTTCATTGTACCCACATTAATGGCATGAATTAAATGATGCAAAATCTATAAATATCCCATTTGGAGCTATCTTTTTCACTTGTCAGAATTCTAGAAAGCAGTCAGAGCCTCCGACCAACACCGTCGTCACGCTCGTCGAGCTCCTTCGCTGACTCAAAGAATTTGTTTGTTGTTTGCTCATCCATCTTCATCAAGTTTTACAGTTCAGTCTTCCGCCGCAAGCCATACTTTGAGTTTTCTTTAATTTCTATAGAAAGTTGTTAAATCTTGGAAAGAAAACTTAAAAATTAGCTAGAGAAAACATCGGTGGTCAAAACCCATGTCTTCAAATTTTGAGAAAACCTTTGAAATAATTTTTGGGGGGCTTGTGGGACCTAAACCTCCCACGACCATTCTTAAACCAAGGTGTTCATGCATTGTGGGCCCGCAATGTGCCCACTACTATCATTTTCCTCAAACCACCAAAATTTAAAATTGGCCAATGCCCTTTGACCCTATCATGTCTAATAGCATAGGCTTCCGCCTTTAGGATGTGTTGGTGTGTTTCCATTCCAAACTACTATCTAGTGCCTTCCTTCCATTGGGTGGGTCCCACCCTGGTGACCGTTGATCAAGCTCAGCCATGCCAAAATGCCTAAGTCCTAACTAGTTGTAGAGTTCTCCTTGCAGACTTCCATCTGTAGATTTCCATCCTAGATTCGTCATTCCAAATGGCCTTCACGACCCATCTGTCTGCCCAACGGACCTCACCTCCATGACTTCCATCTGAGCTCCAAACAAAGACAACCTATTTAACATGGATCATCCTTTGTGGGTTTCCATTGACCTTTCACTACTGTTCAAATGACTACTCAAAATGATGAAACCTAAACATCCTTTCAACCAGTGGGTCCCGACTTCGCCGTTGCTGTATAATCTCCCTTGCACCAAAATGGACTAATTGTTGGACTTAAAGCAGATGCCCTATTGCGAACTTATTTACATAGCCCATCGTGGTTATTTTTTTATTCCAAATGGCATTGGGTCACCGTCTCCCTGTCTCATGGGGCCCGCAGTTTCCATCTCTATCTGAGCCCAAATAAAATATGACAAACTATCAAGCCCTAGGTGGGTTTCCTCCTATGGGAAGTCATTTGCAAACTTCTATCCTGTTCCTGCCATTCCAAAATGGACATTGACCCCACTTGTTCCACTACGCAGGGTCTTTTCCCACCGTGTTCCTTTAACTGTCTGGTAAAAAACAAGCAATTCCATAGCCCCTCGCGGACCCAATGATGTTGACCTCCCTAGGGGGATTTTTGCCTTACCTCTGTCATTTTAGAAAACTAACATAAAATTCCTTCCCACACCATCTGGCCCACATTCATCCAAATGGCCTAAGCTTTAATGTTAGAGTAATGTTTTTTGTCGAAGCTATGGGTCCCGCATGGCAGAATGTTGCTTGTGGGTCGCCACCTTGCCAAGGTCGTTTCAGACAACAAAGCCTAAAATATACAAACCCACTCTTGCTCCTATGGTCCTAGGACCTACATGCTTAAAATATGAGCTTAACATGCCCAAAGCTTCAAAATGATTTTGATCTATGTGCTAAAATTGCCTGACCTCCTCGATGGACCCCACCTTGTGACCAAATCTTGGCATGGGTGGAACTATGTGGGCCGTCATGCCCTGATTGTCGTCACTTTTGCAATGACCTTTAGAATGGATGCCAGCCTAGGGAAGTCCACACCCCTGGGCCCGCATGGCCATAACTTCCCCAAATGAATGACTATTATGATCTGAAAGAAATGATAGGACCTTTGAATGATGAATTATCTGATCTGACATCATTTTTGTTGTATTTTGACTAACCTTCCTCATGTTTTTATGCTTGAATGTGCTTACTACTCCTTTTTCTGTAAGATATATGGATCTAGTTGCAAGACCTTTAGAGGTGGCTGTAGAAAAGGAAAAGGGAAAGAAAGCTACTAAGGAGTGTAGAGGTAAAGAAGATAATGATCAAATCAAATAAAAATTCAAAGGGGAGCCCCTTAAGTCAAAGATAACCACAAACTGGAAAGTGATCTAAAATACCAACTTGGGGTATATGGATATCGATGAGTTCAAGTAGACGGTTATTGTCAACCCCACCATAGAAAATGCCAAAAGAATCAGAAGAAGTGGATTGGCCAAGGCTTTCAGTTTCCCACCTGCTCTCATTTATCTTGAGCTCGTGATGGCATGCTGAGAGGCATATCAAGAAGATACTTGAAGAATTGTAGATAGGGATGGTAGTGTACTAGTTGATCTATCAGCCAAGTCAATAGGGAAAACCTTTCACATCCCTACCTTCAATGAAATGGAAGAGACAATGAATCAATATTAAAAAACCACATGGGATGTAGACCCCTTCAAATGCAATAAGCTTATTAATCAATATTGGCTCAAGGAGAAGAGGGGTAGTGCAAACAACGTGCCCCAAGAACTCTTAAGAAGTGACTTCTATGAGGATTACCATGACTTGGTAACCTTATTGAGTAGAAACCAAATTCTACTAGGCAGGAATGATCAGCCAATGCTTACACGAGCAATTTGTGGCGGTGAAGAAGACTTCACAATTTTATATGAAATCATACTTGTTTTATTTGCCCGCTAATTGTTCCTAATACATGGGACTATTTGCAGCCTCGATCCAAACTATGGGGATCGAATTGAAGGTATATGATAGGTATCCCCAACTTCAATTCCAAAACTTAAAGAAGGACTACTGCCAGATCAATGATGCCTTCATAGGGCACATCATCAGATTACTTGGAGGTGATTTTGAAAGAAGAGTCAGCCACAGTGCAAATGCTTACATCCACCGGTTCGACTTCCTGCTTATTCAATTTCTCAAGTTTACCTATATCCAAGCTGAGGGTTTCTCAGAGAAAATTTATAAGTTGCCCTGGTACCCAAATTGCTAGTTTATATTGTTGGAACTCTCCTGACAACTATAGCATGCGCATACCCTTCTGAGTGATAAGCATAGATTGGGGATCCCTTATCCCCTCATATTTAGTCAAGGAATGTATGCACTCCCCACGTCCCAGTGTGTGGAGTATTTTGATAAGGAGTTAGTTGAATATAACCTGGAGCTCTACACTGTCCAACCACAAATGGACCCATATGGTAATTTAAAGAAGGTGGTTAGGATTGAGTATTCCCATTTGCATAATGTGGAGGACTTTTGGGCCAATTATAGAGATGACAAGGAGGTTCATACGAGGCATTACATGGGTGTGATGACATACTTTGTCAAAATAGTGACCCTGTTTCTCATGCCAGATCAGATTATTGAAGATAAAAATATGGTAGTAAATTTGAGGTATGATGCCATTGCCAATCTACCACTACCATTAATTGACTAGGAAGAGGAAGAGGTCAATGACCTCGATATTCTGATGAAAACTATTGAAGCAAGAACAAAACACTAGATTGATGGAAAAATTGCCCAATTGAAGTTGTAGGGAGTTACCCTAACATATGGTGAGCTCGAGGATATACTTGAGAGTGAGACTGAAAATTCCTCTACCACTGCTGCCCCAACTAGATACACTTCAGTGTCTCCTCCTACTACACAATCCAAGAAAAGAAAAGAGATAGTTGAGTGCCAACTCAAACAAAAGGTGTACTCAAGGAAAGCATCAAAAGGAGATCCTTCCAAGAAACCAAAGAAGTCGGGCAGTTTCATAGAAATTCCCACTATCCAAGAAGACTTGCTTCATGAGGAAAAGCAAAGGTTGAGCAGCCAAAGTCCCCACCTAGTGCCTCCACTCTTGTTGTCACCGCTATTGTTGTTGCCACTATTTTTGCTCCTTCACCCGCTTCTCAGGCTATGGTCGTCTCTTCTCCACCCATAGTGGACATCTTAGTTCACCTTGCCTCTACCTCCCCTACAGCATAGGTCATGGTCATAGATTCCTTGTCTACCACCACTTCTCAACTCTCTTCCTCCTCCATGCCTCCATCATCAGCCCTCCCATTGGCTACTGCAACAATGCCAATGCTTACTCTTTCACCTGACATATGTAAAATATACCGACAAGGCTTTCTAGAGTTTTGATGAACCCAACAATACAAGCTGCCTCGGCGCAAGTTGTTGTTAACCTTTCTATCCCTCCTCCTCCAACTGATACACCTACGATGGAGGTGACAAAGCAAATATCTATGAAATTGGAGAGGAAAGAGAGGGAAGCAACCAAAGAGATGGAAGAAGAAGTGGATGACTACCATGAGCATCCTGAATATTAGCATCTAGTGATTGATAAAGTAGTTCATAAGGAGGAAGAGGACATACAATCATTTGAAGAAGACATTAATGATCTAGGCACAAAGTATATAGTGGAAAATTTTGACTCAAAGCTTGAGGAAGAGTTGTCCCAACAACTCAAGGATGCCAGAGAAGAAGTTGAAGTGTAACCCTTTGATGAAGAGAAGGATACAAATGAGAAAATGGAGGACATTGAACCCCCAACCAAGGAAAAATATAAGAGCCCCGAGCATGAGGAAGAAGTGCTTCCCTCAGGAGAGCAAGAAGAAAAGGAAAGAAAAGGGAAAGAAGAAGACAAGCGTAAAGAAAAGGCTGAAATAAGGAAAATCCTAGAAGCATAGCATCATGAAGAACATGAGCATGAACAAGAGGAAGAAAATAAAACTTTTAAGGGGGAGGACAGTCCCAAGAAGCATATAGCCAGATAATCCCCAAGAAAATAAACAGTATTCATCCAAGATTATGATGAAGAAGAGGAAGAAAAGACACAGTAGGAGACTCTGGGTGGCAAAGTAATGGAAATTCAGCGCACCTATGAGGAAGAAGGTGATCACAAATCACCAAAAGGGGAATCCCAAGTGTGTGAATGGCTTGAGAAGTAGTTAGAAAAGAAAAACCCAACCCCAATGGATCTGAAGGTGAGGTTGGAAGCCATTCTAGCCTGGGAATAGATAAGTACAAAGAAAGAAAAGAAGCCAAGGGTCAGATCCCACTTAACAATGGACACTTCAGGATCAAATACTGTGTAGGTAGCTACTCCGATGATAGGAGGAGTTAGCTACAATATTTCTACCATTTATTTGGGGACAACAACAAGAGAATAGAACATTGACCATCTCCAAGGATTCGTTGCTACTATTGTGCATCAAATGCATAAGGACAAGACCTCTAAGGAGGAATTAAAATCATACGTGGTAGATCTGACAACTTAAATTCAACAATGGTCGTCGGCTAAGGAGCTCCCCACCACATCATCAACACCACCCCAACTATTGTCCAAAGAGCACATCAACAATCTAGAAAGAAGGAAAAATTAGACAAAGGCTACCAAGGAATGGTTCTGATAGGTGATCTACAATGGTGACATGGGCATAAGGCATGTCATCTAAATGGCCAATAAATTCAAGTTTATACAACAATAATTAGAGGATATGGAAAAAGTATGTCTCTGCTACGCTAAATTTTATGGAATCACCAACCCAAAGGTTGAAGCTATCCTCAAAATACTAGAAAGGACCTGGGAAAATAAATTTGGCATCATTAAGGATGATCACTAGTTAGTTGAGATGTGGAAAATGGCCCTTGATTATTGGAATGAGGTGCTAGAGAGGGTGTTGCATGAGGTCAAGCTTGACCTCAAATGGAAAAAAGAACATCAAACAAATTGTGAGGACTATATCAAGTTAATGATAGATTAGGATATGTCTACCAAAGAACTGAATGTAGAAAATATCAAAGAATACTTCCATAAAAATATGGAAGAGGGTGCAATTGACGATTTGTCCTCACTCTTCATGGAATTTTCCTCTAGGGCGTTTGTTCAATTAGAAAAAAGGTAGCAGTCACTCCAAAATGTACCAAGCATGGGGAGAAGGTGGCTTATCATTCTAAGAAGCTTCATTTTTTAGATCCTCCAATCTGAGATTTTTCAAAAAGATAGGCTTCAAATTTTAATGGGAAAATTCGTAGAGTATGCCAGCATCAAGAAAAGTGAAGGAAATCCTATCATAGATGATGAGTTCCTCATAGTGTAATTGCAGCAAAAGGAAATCAACTAGAAGACAAAATAGCTACAGTGCTACCCATAAGAGGACAAAACATGCTAAAAGAGAAATGTAATTTTATATTGTAAAATATTTGGGGGTAGGTGAAACTGTAATTTGTAGTGAATCTTGGCCACACGATGAGATTGAATCTTGGTAATTCATTTTTCTTTTTGGACACTATAAATAGGGGGTCTCCTCTCATTTTCAAGAGAGAGTTGAGTTGTTGTAAAGACATGATGTTGGAATGTTAATAGAAATTCATTGATTTGGTGGATTCTTGAGTTCCAACTTCATGTTGCATGATTCTTCTTCTCCTAGTTAGTAAATTTGAGTAGATTAACCTTGCTACTCTATGTGTTAGCATATTTTAGTAAATTAGTTAATGTTGTTCAATAATGATGAATTATTTTGTTGTGTTGATGCCCTTCTTTGCTCATGCTTTTTGTTGTTTATTGACGATAAACTACAGTGTAAAGGTAGTTTGAACATTATATGAATGTTGCACTTAAATTCTATCTCTTATTTATGCTTTTATGGTGAATGAAAGGTTGAAAATCTACAAAACTTAGAACATTGCATTTGTTTCATGAGATCGTGGACTAATCTGGTTAAGTGGAACTAAGTTTTGGGAAGGCTATCCATTGTAGGGTCCTCCATTATCACTATTCCTCGATAGTTTTAGGTCCAAGAACTTCTCTCTTCCCTTCCATTTTGACTTTTCTTTTAAATAGGTTCTTTAGATAAAGTTCATTTCACATTGTAAAGCCAAATCTAAAGATCAAAGTGGAGTTTGAGACTTTTGTCTTGAACTTACAACAATAGAGCAAAATTTCAAAAGTTTTATGAACTCCACCCAAGGATCCAACTCCCTTCCAGTATAACCCATGTAAGGTTGCCTTGTGATTACCAGCAAGATCACATTAAACCAACTGACTTATTCCAAGCATGTCATGACCTAACACCCAAGAGACCTTGGGGTAATATTTAGCAACTTGTTGGAGATTTCCTTTCAAGAGAGGTAGTGCATTCGTGTACTGCCTGTGTTGAGTAGGTGCAAAAACACCCATCAATAGAACTGGTGCTAGAAGGAAGGCACCTTTTGAGTTAAACTGGATCGAATTGTTTCATTTTCCCCTGATAGGTTCCATAAAATTCTAAGATCTACACCCAACAAAGGGGAATTTCAAGAACTGTAGCCCCCTACAAGGGCTAGATGAACTTGAAGATTGGACTCGGCCTCATCCTCCTCATCTAATTCATGCAATTCACCCCCATCCCCCTTCCGCTCTCCCCATACTCATCATTCCTTTTCCACCTCCACCTCTTCCACTCAGCCACCCCAAAATTGCATTTCAACCACCTGCTTCCCATAGCCAGGGCATTGTCCTCGCCCTTGTCTTCCAAGTCCAAGGCATAGTCCAAGCTATTGTTGCCCCTGTTCAACCCTAAGTTTCCGCTCAATAGAAAATACAACACCCACCTCCCCTCATGGAATGGTTGGGAAACAACCCCTCTCCATTTTTATTCAATGCTTACCATGACATGCCCAAGAACCTGAAGAGATTTTGCATAAATTTTAACCCTCAAGATCCACAAAGGATAGTGGAAAAGCACATCAAGATATTTCAAACTACGTTGAAATATATGTAGATCAATCATGATGATGTGGCATGTAGGATTTTCCCTTATTCTTTGGGAGAAGAAGCCTTCTATTGGTACATCAACTTTCCAACAGGATTGATTAGTACTTGGGACCTCTTGAAGAATGCATTCCTAAGGAAATATAAGATTTTGATCAACACATTAGAACTATATCAACAATTCATGGTGATTCATAGGGAGGTTAATGAACCAATCAGCTCATTCAATGACTAGTTTCATTAGGCATACATGAGGTTACAAGCTCCATATTTTCTCAATGATGTCATTGTCTTGCATGTCTACTACACTACCTTGGACAACATCACTGTAGCATTAGTGAAAATAATGAACCCACCACCAACCAGATTAGTGGATTCCTATAGTGAGGTAGCTATATCTAGCACTGATTAGGAAAAAATATCTTTGGTCCACTACCCTCCTTGGGGAAGGTCACTCATCCTATGCAGGTTCAAGGGCTCAATGAAGCTCTCCAACACTAGACACCTCTCATGAATCCAGTTCCATAGCTTCCCATAGTTCCTCACCTAGGGTAGCCTATGAATCAAGCACCTCTTGAACCTCATTACTCATAGCCATAACAACAACAGACTTACTCACAACAACCTCAAGTTCCATTATATCTACAAGGGCTTGAATTCCTGCCCGCTCAACAAAACCAACCAGTAGCACAACCCGTCTTTCTCTAGAATCAAACACCATAGCCAAACAATGTTGAGAAAGATCGACTAGATGAATTGATAGAGATGATTAGGAAAATTTCCACTGAAATAACTCATCTCAAGAACCAAAATAATTAGCTGCAAGCTTCTCAGCCCAGCATTCAAGCCAACCTCAATCGAGACAGTAGGGATAATCATGAGGCAAGTACCTCATCAGGGCAGAATTATGAATGGGGGCATAGCTCCAATAAATTTTTTAAAAGGAGACCTTCCCAGAGGTAGAACCAAATATGGAATACAAGGACAAATAATGGAGGTGTCCCCACTCCTCTTGATCAACCTATTAGTATAGAGAAGACAATGAGTGGAGTGTATCTTGTCGAAGCTACTTTATTTGGATGGTGCCAGATTCATAAAACAAATCAACACTCTGAGCTGGATTGCCCTAAGTTCCTCACAGCTGTAGAGATCTTTCAAGTGGAGGTCTTGAACACCGTTGATAGTGTGAGCTACAGAGAAATAGTCCAGTCAAAACCATACAAATTTTTTGTGCTCGTAGTCAATCAAGCCCCATTCCTGTGAAGTGAAAGCAACAAACCTGAGAATGAGGCTACCTCCCCAAATAATGAAGAAGTAAAATAGGTATGTAACAAGGAAGACTTGTCTTAGGTCTTTAATTCCATAGATAATGGTCTAGTAGATGAAGAAGATTCGTGTGAAGATGAAGTTCAAATGTTCCAACAGAGAGCCTCTCCCTAAAACTTGAGGAATAGACAAGCAGGGGAACCTTTAACTACTTCCACCTCGCCTAGTAACTTTAGCACCTCACTGGATCCCAATGCTAGCAACAACCTAGGATATCCCTATGTGCCTACACAATACTTGAACAAAAACAAACAACAAAACCAAACTCAAAACCAGTCAACTAGTTCTTCCATAGGTAGATCCTTCAAGGCTAAAATTGAGCAAATGGGTGAGTATGTTGTTGAAGAATTCAAGAAGGTTAAAATTAGCTTGTCCACTTTCGAGTTACTTAAGGTTACTATTATTATGCATTCCTTCTTTAGGGTGATTAATGGGACCCCCTCCTCCAAGGAAACACAAAAAACACCATCCAAGAGAGTCTCTTTTGAAGACCCCCCACATAAGCGTATGATTCAACAAATCATAGGTAAAAAGAAAGAGGTCTCTTCCAATTAGCAAACTGAAAAACAACCCACTAAAGAGCAAGGTCAAGGGAAAATCAAGGAAAATAAAAATGAAAAGGATAAGAACCAGGTAGTCCATGCTAACATGCTTGTGGTGTTATTCTAGGGAAAGCTAGAAACACCTCCCTTCCTCATGACAATTAGAATATTTGGGAAGAATTTGCACAATTGTTTGATTGACTTAGGAGCATTAGCTAATGTCATACATTTGGCTATATGTAAGGCTCTTGGGATTGTCCCCACGCCTTCTAGAAGAAAAGTAACTTAGCTGGACAAAATTAAGGTGAACATCATTGGAGAAATCAACTATATTGCCATGCAGATTGCTATAGATCCAACGGTACAACAAGTTGTTGACATTCAAGTTGCAGATATTCTTGACACATATGGAATAATCTTGGGATGATATTTCACCTGAGCATTGAATGGGTATGCCATGACTAATTTATCTCACATGTGGTTTCCATGGAAAGGGATTCCAAACCAAATCCACATAGATCGGGATCCACGTATGAAGTTCATGATTATGAAATATAACAACACTAATGAGGTGTCTCTTTCTAAAATAGAGTTGGGAAATTATTCTCCCATAGCATGTCAGGAAGAATTGGAGCCTCAAGAAGATGAGATGGATGAAGAGGTCTTCTTGGTACTATGCAGCCATCTAACCAACTTAGCCTATGTACTCCAGAGCACATAAATACTACTAGAATCATATGATGATGAATGCTATAATGATGAGAATTTGGGACTACTGAATAGATTCCAAGACTTCATGGAGAAGTGCATACAAGATCAGATTAGCCTAGGGGCAAGGATGGATTTCCAGGAACTCCTGTTGCCTAGTTGGTGCATAGTGCATAATGTTTCCCACTCAGAATTCAAGTGTTGCTTGTGTCAGACAATAGTAGAACATGTTGAAGGATGAGCCACTTCTCAAAAGGAGATACCAATAGGTTCGCCTACCTTTAATCACACTGAGCCAATACCTACTCTGACAATTATAGATGTGAGCATGTAGCCAAGAAATAATGAATGCATGGCTGGCCCTGAAGTCAAGGAACCTTTCAAGTTTTGAATGCTACATTTCGATGGATCCAAATCCAAGCAAGGAGTGGGATTTGGATTTGAACTCATCATCCCTATGAGTAAGACCTACTTCACTGCTCATAGACTCAAATTCTATTGCATGAATAATGTAGCAGAGTATGAAGCATTAGTCCATGGGCTCTTAATGGATTTAAGGCAGAGAGTTAAAATGTTGCAAGTCTTTGGTGACTCAAAATTGGTAGTAAAAAATTGAAAAAAGTATATTCATGTCATGACCGAAGAGTAGAAAACTATAGGAATAGAGTTTGGGATCTTCCGGAAAGCCTAGATTCCTTTAATATCTAGCTAATCCCTCATTCTCAAAATCATACTACTGATGCCTTGGCTTAGGCTACCAGCACCCTTCAGCCATTGTCACTATTGAGCCTCAAAAGATTCACTACTGAGTTGACTTCCACTCCATCTGTGCTTGATAATGTTACCCATTTTCATGTGTTTAACAATGACAAGCATATCTTAGAATTTATTACTAGTTCTAATGTATCTACAACTCAAATAATTGATGAAGCTAACCCTAAGGAAGATGAGTTGGATACAAAAGGGGTTATCAACCTCAAAATGAACATAATCCCTAGAGGTATGGTCCAGCTTGAACAAATATTTGATCTAGATTAGATTAGAGACCAAGATCAACAGGTAAAGAAGGATTCGATTAGGAACCAATACAACACTCACAACCTCAGAACAACCGAGGAGGTTAAAAATGTATTTATTGGTAAGATATTCATGTTATAAGAAATAAAAGGAATCATCGATGCCTTGCAGTAATATCATGATGTAGTTGCATGGAGATATGAGGATCTAAAAACATATGATACCTCCATTATCACACACACTATCCCCCTCAAGCAGGATGTGCAACCTATTCTCGACAAAAATGGTGCCTCAAGTACTCTTTAGAAGTGACTTCTATGAGGATTACCATGACTTGGTAAAATTATTGAGAAAATTTATGGGCCTTTCGACTACATCTTTCTTTTAAGAATGAATGCTTTACTTTGTAGAGGAAATAATCTAAGGAGAAACCAAATTCTACTGGGCAGGAATGATCAACCAATGCTTACATGAGTAATTTGTGGTGGTGAAGAAGACTTCAAAATTTTATATGACATCATACCTAGTCTATTTTCTTGCCAATCATGCCCAATACAGGGGACTACTTGTAGCCGCGAGCCAAAATATAGGGAGGGAATTGAAGGTATATGACAGGTATCCACAACTTCAATTTTGGAACTTCAAGAAGGACTACTACCAGGTCAATGATGCCTTCATAGGGCACATAATCAAATTACTTAGAGGTAATTTTGAAAGAAGAGTCACCCATAGTGCAAATGCTTACATCTATCGGTTCGGCTTCCTATTTATTCAATTTCCCAAGTTTACCTATATTCGAGCCAAGGGTTTCTCAGAGAAACCTTATAAGTTGCCCCAATGCCCAAATGACCAATTAATATTGCTAGAACTCTCCCAACAATTACAGCATGTGCATACCCTTCTAAGTGATAAGCATAGAGCAGGGATCCCTTATCCCCTCACATTTGGTTAGGGAATGTATGCACTCCCTGCATCCTAGTGTGTGGAGCATTCTGATAAGGAGTTAGTTGAATATAACCTAGAGCTCTACACTGCCCAACCATGAATGGACCCATATGGTAAGTTAAAGAAGGCTATCAGGATTTAGTATGCCCATTTCCATAATGTGAAGAACTTTTGGGCCAATTGTAGAGATGACAAGGAGGTGCGTGTGAGTCATTAAATGTGCATGACGACATACTTCATCAAAATAGTGAACTTGTTTCCAGTGTCAAATTAGATTGTTGAAGATAAAAATACGGTAGTAGATCCGAGCTATGATGTTGTTTCCAATCTATCACTACCATTAATTGACAGGGAAGAGGAAGAGGTCAATGACCTTGATATTCTGATGAAACCCATTGAAGTAAGAACAAAACATTGGTTTCATGGACAAACTACCTAGTTGAAGCTGCAGGGAGTTACCCTAACATATGGTGAGCTCGAGGATACACTCGAGAGTGAGACTAACAGTGCCTTTGACACTGCTACCCCAATCGGAGAGACGTCAGTGTATCCTCCCGCTACATGATCCAAGAAAAGAAAAGAGATGGCTGAGCGCCAACCCAAAAAAAAGATGTACTCGAGAAAAGCATCAAAAGGAGAGCCATCCAAGAAACCAAAGAAGTCGGGTAGTTTCACATAAATGCCCACTATCCAAGAAGACCTACTTCATAAGGAAGAGGTAGCAAAGGTTGAGCAGCCAAATTCCCCACCTGCTACTATTGTTGATACTACTATTGCTCCTCCGCCTACTTCTCAGGCTATTTTCACCTCTTCTCCACCCGCAGTGGACATCTCAGTTCACCTTGCCTCTACCTCCCCTACAACATAGGTCATGGTCATAGATTCCTCGTCCACCACCACTTCTTTTCTCTCTTCCTCCTCTATGTATCCATCGTCACCCCTCCAACTGGCTGCTGCAACAATGCCAATGCCTACTCTCTCACTCCTTGAATCTTTTTCCTGACATATGCAAAATATACCAATGGAGCTGTCTAGAGTGCTGATGAACCAAACAGTACAAGTTTCCTTGGTGTAGGTTGTTCCTAACCTTCCTGTCCCTCCTTCTCCAATTGAACCACTCACAATGGAGGCGACAATGAAAATCTTTGAGGAGTTGGAGAGGCAAGAGAGGGAAGCAACCAAAGAGATGGAAGAAGAAGTGGATGACTACCATGAGCATCCTGAATATCAACATCTGGTGATTGATAAAGTAGTGCATGAGGAGGAAAAGGATGACATACAATCCTCTGAAGAAGACATTGAGGAGCCAGGCGCAAAGTATATTGTGGAAACTTTTGACTTGAAGCTTGAGGAAGAGTTTTCCCAACAACTCAAGGACGTCAGAGAAGAAGCTGAAGGGAAACCCTCTAGTGAAGAAAAGGATACAAATGAGAAAATAAAGGACACTGAACCTCCAACTGGGGAACAAGATAAGATCCCCAAGCAAGACGAAGAAGTGCTTCCCTCAAGAGAGAAAGAAGAAAATGAAAGAAAAGAGAAAGAAGAAGACAAGGCTGAAGAAAAGGTTGAAACAAGGAAAAGCCCAGAAGTAGAGCATTGTGAAGAACATGAGCATGAACAAGAGGAAGGAAAGAAAATATCTGAGGGGGAGGATAGTCCCAAGGAGCATAGAACCACCGAATCCTTGAGAAAAGAAATAGTACTCATTGGGGATTCTAATGAAGAAGAGGAAGAAAAGATAGAGCAAGAGGCTCTGGGTGGAGAAGTAATAGAAATTCAACGCACCCGCGAGGAAGAAGGTGATCACAAATCACCAAAAGGGGAATTCCAAGTGCCCGAATGGCTTGAGAAGTAGTTAGAAAAGAAAACCCTAACTTCAATGGATTTAAAGGTGAGGCTAGAAGCCATTCTAGCCCGAGCATAGATAAGTACAAAGAAAGAAAAGAAGCCAAGGGTTAGATCCCACCTGAAAATGGATGCTTTGGGATCCAGGACTATGCAGGTAGCTACTTCGGTGATGGGAGAAGGAGTCAGATATAATATTTCTACCATTGATTTTGGGACAACAACAAGAGAATAGAAAATTGACCATCTCCAGGGATCTATCACCACTATTGTGCATCAAATGCATAAGGACAAGACCTCTAAGGAGGAATTAAAAGCACAGGTGGTGAATCTAACAAATTACACTCAACAATGGTCATCGATTGAGGATCTCCCCACCACATCATCAACACCACCCCAACTATTGTCCAAAGATAACATCAGTAAGCTAGAAAGAAGGAAAAATTGGACAAAGGCCACCAAGGAATGGTTCTAGCAGGTGATCTACAATGGTGATATGGATGTCGGGTATGCCATCCAAATGGCTAAAACATTTAGGCTTATACAACAACAATTAGAGGATATGGAAAAAGTATGTCTCTGCTACGCTGAATTTTATAGAATCACCAACCGAAAGGTTGAACCTATCCTCAAAATACTAGAAAGGACCTAGGAAAAGGAATTTGGCATCGTTAATGATGATCATTAGTTAGTTGAGATGTGTAGAATTGACCTTGATCATTAAAATGAGCTACTGGAGAGGGTGTTACATGAGGTCGAGCTTGACCTTGAATGGACAAAAGAACATCAAACAGATAGTGAGGATTATATCAAGTTAATGATAGATCAAGATATGTTTACTGAAGAACTAAATGCAAAAAAGATCAAAGAATACTTCCATAAAAAGATGGAATAGGGTACAATTGATGATTTATCCCTTCCCTTCATGGATTTTTCCTCCAAGGAATTTGTTCAATCATAACAAATGGTAGTAGTCACTCCAAAATGTACCAAGTATAGGGAGGAGGTGGCTAATCATTCTAAGAAGCTTCATTTTTAGATCCTCCAATCCGAGATTGTTCAAAAAGATAGGCCTTGTATTTTAATGGGAAAATTCATAGAGTATGCCACCATCAATAAAAGTGAAGGAAACCCTATCATAGATGATGAGTTCCTCATAGTGTAGCTGCAACAAAAGAAAATTAGCTAGAAGACAAAAGAGCTACAATGCTACCCACAAGAGCACAAAATAGGCTAAAAGACAAAATGTAATTTTATATTGTAAAATATTTAGGAGTAGGTGAAACCCTAATTTTTAGTGAATCTTATCCACACAACGACATTGACTCTTGTCCATTCATTTTTCTTTTTGGACACTATAAATAGGGGGTCTCCTCTCATTGTCAAGAGAGAGTTGAGTTGTAAAGACATGATGCTAGAATGTTAATAGAAATTTATTGATTTGGTGGATTCTTGAGTTCCAACTTCATGTTCTATGATTCTTCTTCTCCTAGTTAGTGAATTTGAGTAGATTAACTTTGCTACTCTATGTGGTAGCATATTTTAGTAGATTAGTTAATGGTGTTCATTGATGATGAATGATTCTACAGTGTCGATGCCCTTCCTTGTTCATGCTTTTTGTTGTTTATTGATGATAAAATATAATGTAAATCTAGTCTAAACATTATATAAATACCACACTTAAATTATATCTCTTGTCCATGCTTTATGTGAATGAAAGGTTGAAAATCTATAGACCTTAGAATATTGCACTTGTTTCATGAGACTGTCGACTAATTTGGTTAAGTGGAACTAAGTTTTGGGAAGGTTGTCCACTGTAGGGTCCTCTATTATCACTGTTCATTGGTAGTTTTAGTTCTGGAAACTTCTCCCTTCCTGCCCTTTTGAATTTTCTTTTAAATAGGTGCTTTAGATAAAGTTGATTGCACATTGTAAAGCACTATCTAAAGATCAAAGTGGAGTTTGAGACTGTTGACCTAAACTTACAACAATAGAGCAACATTTTAGAAGTTTTATGAACTACACCCAAGGATCC
Source organism: Sequoia sempervirens (assembly GCA_007258455.2). Taxonomy (NCBI): domain Eukaryota; kingdom Viridiplantae; phylum Streptophyta; class Pinopsida; order Cupressales; family Cupressaceae; genus Sequoia; species Sequoia sempervirens. Next base: position 9,732 of record VDFB02092756.1, on the reverse strand, counting down.
AAATCCCTTCCAGTTTAACCCACGCAAGGATGCCCTATGATTACTAGCAAGATTAAATTAAACCAACTAACTTATTCCAAGAATTTCATGACCTGACACTTGAGAGACCTTGGGGTAATTTTTAATAACTTGTTGTTGGAGATTTCCTATATAGTCAAGAGAGGTAGTGAATTTGTGTACTACCTATGTTGAGTAGGTGCAAAAACAGCCATCAATAATTTCTTATATCCTTCTTTTCCTTTCACATGCTTCTTCTCCCATTCTTCCTTTCCTTTTCCACATGCTTCTTCTCCCCCTTTGACATCAATATAAAGGGAAAATGAATATTTTACATTGATTTATCCTTTAACATGAAAAATAGAATATTCATAATGACAGCACCTGATACTACCTACTCCCCCTAAGACTTAACCACAAAAACATTAGCCTAGAAGAAATATAGATCCATAGATCCACCAGACTGATGCATCTCCATATGCATCTAGTTTAAGAAAGAAGGGGAAATAACCCCTAACTTCTCCTGCAAATACTCAAAATTATCTTTAGAAAGAGCCTTCATGGAATTATCAACAATCTGATCCTTCCTCAAAACATACTCAAGCTTTACTTCATTCTCCATGACCTTCTCTCTTAAGAAATGATATTTGATATATATATGCTTTGTCCTCAAGTGCATCACTAGATTCTTTGAAATGTTAATTTCACTTGTATTATCATAGAAAATAGAAATGGGATCATCATATGCCATTGTAATATTTTTCAACGTCTATTTCATCCATAGAAATTGTGTATAGAAAGATGCAACAACAATATAGTTAGCTTCAACAGTAGATAAGGAGATTGAATCTTGATTTTTACTCGACCATGCCACCAATCTGCATCCAAGAAAAAATGCACCACCATTTGTACTTTTTTTGTCATCTACACATCCATCCCAATCTACATTTGTATAGCACTAAGTGTAAAATTAGTATCTTTAGGATACCACAATCCATAATACAAAGTGCCATTCAAATATCTAAAAATTATTTTAACAACAACATAAGATTCCTTAGAGTCTTCTTGAAATCTATCAACAAGACATACAACATGCATGATATTCAGTCTAGTAGTAGTCAAATAACAATAGTCTTCCAATCATAGATCTAAACTTGCTCTGATTAGCCTTAGGTGAATCATCACTATTACCTGATTTGTAGTTGTCACCATAGGAGTACTTACCAGTTTGGAACCATCCATCCCAAACTTCTTCAACATCCCTCTCACATAGTTAGACTGTGAAATTAAAATTCCCTTCTCTATTTGATTAATCTATAGCCTAAGAAAAAAATTCATCTCCCCAAACATAGAAATTTCAAATTATTTTTGCATCTCTTCCATAAACCTCTTGCACACATTTTTATTTCCTCTAAAGATAATGCCATCAACATACACTACTACAATCAATATTCTATAATTTTCAATCTTAAAGTATAGATTACTATCTACAGTACCTTTGTTAAAACCTTGTTGAATCAAATACCTGTCTAACCTTGCATACCAAGCTTTAGGAGCTTGCTTTAACCCATATAAATCTTTCTTCAGTATGCACACCATATCTAGTTGATTTGTTAACTAAAATCCTTCTATATATTCCATATAAACTTCTTCTAGTTCAACATTCAAAAATGTTGACTTGGCATCCATCTGATAGACCTTAAAGTCTTTATGAGAAACAAATGCAAAGAACATCCTTATAGCTTCCATTCTTGCTACCAAAGAAAAATTTTCCTAAAAATATATTCCTTCTACTTGTGAGTAGCCTTTACACACAAGCCTCTCTTTGTTTCTAACAACTTCTCCATGCTTATTCAATTTATTTATGAATACCCACTTCAATCCAATGATGTTTTTATCTGCCGATCTTAGGATTAGTTCCCAAGTTTGATTCTCTCAATATGCATAAGTTATTCTTTCATTGCTTCCTTCCAATGTTCATCTTTACAAGCTTCACTTACAGTCTTTGGTTCAATCTTAGAAAGTAAACATAGATTCACTTCAGCAACAGCTCTACTTCTAGTCAACACACCTTTTGTCTCATCTCCAATAATCTAATTTTTTGAATGATTCTTCTTTACATATTTTGGTGTCTTAGGTGACATCACCAAAGCATCTTCTTCCATTTCATTCTATTTATCCTACTTCCCTTTCTCATCTTTTTCCTATTCTTCCACAATCTCTTCTATTATTACACAGTCAGGCTCATCAGATACATATCCATCAATGTCAATATAATTCTTTATTGTCCTATCAACCTTGACATTAGAGCTCTCTACAATATTTCTCAATCTTTTATTGAAACATTTGTATGCCTTTCTATTAGTAGAATATCCATGAAAAATTCCTTCATCACTTCTTGCATCAAACTTACCTAAAGTTTCTTGATCTCTTATGATATAACACTTTCTTTTGAATACCTTGAAATATTTAACAGTAGGAATTCTTCCATGTCATGGCTCATAGGGAGTCTTTGTACTATTTGCACTTGATTGAACTCAATTGAATACATAAACAACAATATGAATAGCTTCTTTCTAGTAAAATTTTGATAAACCAATCCTAGTAATCATTGATCTAGCAGCTTCTTGAATGGTTCTATTTTTCCTTTCAACAACTCTATTCAATAGAGGAGTTCTCGGGGCACATATTTTTCTTTTTATTCCATGCACTTCACAAAAAAAATTAAACTCATGGGAGGTGAATTCTCCACCTCTGTCACACCTTAAGCATTTTATCTTTAAATTCACTTCATTTTCAACCATAGCTTTGAATGCATTAAATATATCTAATGCATATAATTTCTCTCTAAGAAATGTAACCCATGTATTTCTGGAATAATAATTAATTAAAAGCATAAAGTTCCTTTCACCAAGTAGAATTCTTACTCTTTTAGGACCACAAAGATCTATATCAACTAAATCTAGTAGTTTGATAGTGGAATGTTCCTTCGGTCTGTAATGATTTCTTGGTTGCTTCCCAAACTGACAATTTCTGCAAATAGCATTAATAGGCTTTGTAATTCTCAGTAAATATCTCATGGATTGAACACTAATCCTTTCAAAGATATCAAAATTCACATGACACATTCTCCTATGCCATAACCAACTATCATTAATCTGAGTCATAAAGCATCATCCATCAACACCCTTAAGTTGATAGATATTCCCCTCATATTTCTTTCCTATAGAAATCAATGTTTTGGATCCTTTCTAGATCTCACATCTCTCATCCTTAAACACAAGATCATATCCTTTCTACACATCTAACCAACACTCAACAAATTATTCCCTAAACCCTTAATAGAGTAGACTTCGTCGGTATGATGCTTTCCATCAAAACTTACTAAACCTATCCCACATATTTTAGCACCAGTATCATCTCCAAACATAACCAAGCCTCCATCATATTTTTCAAGCTTAACAAACTTACTTTTATCACTAGTCATGCAATGTGAAATACCACTATCAACTACCCAAAAAATACTCTTATTTAGCATGTAGGGTAGATATAACCGTACCTTCATTTTTCTCCTTCTCCAGAGGGCTTTCTTTTACCTGTTTTAAAGAATTAGTACTAGGTTCATCCTTAATCACCAAGAGCAAGCATTCATTGTCATAAAGATCTTCATATTATGAATCCTCATTAGATATACTAGCATTCTCATTCATATAGTAAGCTCTATTAATCTTCTTTCCTTTCTTTTCTTTCTCATATCTTTGTTTATTTCTTTTAACTTTTTTCAAACATTTTGCAACACAATTGCCTATTTCTCCACAACTAAACTTAAAGGGAAACTTACCTTCATACTTACCAAATTCTTTCCTCATTATTCTTACAAAGTTAGCTTCTATTTCATCAAAGTTTTCTTCATTTGAATCTTCAATTTTTGTAGCTTTAAAAGTAGTCTCTAATTTGTGTCCATTCCTTAGACTCGGCTTCCTCATCTAATAAGATGTCAAAAATCCTAATAGCAGATCCTTAGTATAGGTATTATAATCTATAGTCTACTCAATAGCACTCACCTTCTCACTATAGGTATCAAGAAGAGTTTTGAGAATCTTCTTTAAAATCTTGGTTTCAGCTATAGTAGCACCAAGTCTTCACATTCCAACCACTATCTCATCCAATCTCTATACATAAGCTTTAATATTCTCATCTTCACTCATATATAGAAGATCAAAATGTGTCTCCAAGTTCTGTAATTTCACCTCTTTGACTCTTTCATCACCACCATGTCCTCTTTCCAAATAATCTTAGACTTCCTTAGCCATCTTCATATTTTGAACCTTAATTAACTCAAAATGTGCCAAAATATTATTCAAGTTGAACTTCACCTTATTGTTCACTTCAAGTGCTTTGATATCTTAAGGTGTACTTGGACCATTGGAAGAAGGAGTGTAAGGATTTTTTTAAGCTTTCTCAACATCATATCCACAATATTCTATATTTTTTTCCATCAATAATTTCCAGATACCATAATTAGTTCCATCAAACCTTGTATAATCAAAAACCATTTTTCCACCCATCTCGGACCTTCCTCAAGTGGATAAGCTCTTCATAAAGGAACCTTGCTCTAATACCAATTTTTGAATAGGACAATTGAGAGTGGGGGGTGAATCAGTTGTCACAAAATTAAACCTTTAATTCAATCACCTAAACTAATACTTAATACTACTCAAATGATTAATCATCAAATTCCAACGCAGAAACTCAAATCCAACACATAAACATAATAACACCAGATTTATGTAGAAAACCCAATGAGGGAAAAACCACGGTGATGATTAAATCACACTATAGAGAATATCAAAATTCATTACAAAAGGCTCACTGCCTAAAATAAGGCTCACTACCAGAAATAAGGACTCATTGTCCAGAACAAGGAATCACTTTCCAATAGGGCTAACAAATTGGAGGGCACACTACCACAGAGATACAAAGAAGACAAAGAAGACTTGTTATAGAGAGACTAAAATACTAATGCAACAAATTATTCCACCACAATCACTCAATCAAATTGCATGAATGATAGAGTTCACTTTCAGCTCACTGCAACTGGAAAGTTAGCATTAAGCTTCACATTGATCTCCCACACTTGCAACACACACACTTACTGAATATAATCAGTGTCACACCAAAATATACTTTCTCTTTTCTCTTATTGCTCTTCTTCTTTCCTCTTGTATATTTTCTATCACTTAACTCATCTTCCATTTATACCATCTTCAACTTTGAAACATAGCCAAAGTTGACCATCCAAATCTAAATTCAAATTAGGTCAGTGCCAAAACATCCTAGGGTGGAATTAGAATGAGGATGACCCAAACAAATTATTCATAGGGACCCAAATAGATCCAACATGCTTCATCATCTGTGAAAGTAGAATTTTATACAAGGTTAGCCAAACCAATGTAAAACACATAGAACCATTAAGCACAAACTTTCCAAATGCCAAAATTAACTTCAATACAATTAGGGAAACTCAACTTTAGAACCATGTGCCATAATAATTCATAAAAGAGAAATATGAACTAACAACATTTCTCTCAGACCTCAACCAAAAACACAAAAAACCACAGTTCACAACTAATGAACACAACTTGCATTGTACAACAAATCAACAACCAAAAATCTAGATATAACATCTTCTAACACCTATGAACCATGTATTTGAACCACACAATCATAGAAGTAAATCTAGACCAAAACTCAAAGCAACCACTAAACACCTACAACATATCTTTATTACTATTTTCTCAATATCCTCGACATATACAATCAACAACAACTAGTGGATAACAAGTTGACAAGTTGACATCAATGAAAACAACTTCAATCTTTCCATTCTTGCAACATGTTTCATCTTTAGTAGATGGTCATGGATTTTGGGTACCCAAGGGTGCTCTTTCTTTTGAGTCAATGTTAACTACAAATAAAACTATGTTATGGCACAAAGATTTGGCCACATTGGAGAAAAGGATCCAAAGACCTTGAAAAATAAAAACCTTGTTGAAGGGTTATCTAATTGTAATATTGGCTTTGATTTTTGTGAGAATTTAATTTATTCAAAACAAAACCACATTTAGTTTTACTTGAGTTCTTGTAAATCTTGTGGTGTATTGGATCTTATTCTTTTTGATGTGTTTGGTCTTGTAGATGTTCCTTCAATTGGAAAATCCACTTATTATTTTTCATTTATTGGTGATTACTGTAGGACATGGGTATATTTTGTAAAGAGTAAATCTAAAGTTTTCAATTGATTTAAAGAATTTAAAGAAATGGTTGAGTTGTAGACTAGAAAGAAAATTAAATGTTTGAGGACTGATAATCATGGTGAATTTTTCTCTAATGATTTTGATAGATTATGTAAATATTGTGGTTGAAGACACTTAAAACTATTTTGATAATATTGCATACTTGATTTCTTATACTAACATCATCTGTATTCTATTCTCCTAATTCCTCCATTTAATTAAATAATGTCAATTATTTAGTTAAATTCACTTTTTCTCCTATTAATTAAATAAATCAAATTTATTTATTTAATTCATTATTCTTCATACTGATTTCATTCTCATTTTATTAAATAATGCAAATTATTTAATTAATTATCATAATCACACTTTGATTAAATAATTCATAATTATTTAATTAAAGCCATTTCTCATTCACTTGCATAATTAAATAATTTTAATTAATTGTTTAATTGGCTAATTTATTTCAAATCCTCCAACTTTTCCCACTTGCACAATGAATATTATGTTGAAATATGCCAATTTCAAATTCAAACATTTCCCTCTAAATAGAAATATCTCCAACATTCCTCCAACATATTTCCTAAAAATTAGGAAATTTATTGAGTCTCTCATCGATCCTAAACCATTGATTTGATCTTTGATCCATGCCTCATGGATTGTCAATTATTATATTCATCCTTGATCCATACTCATTCCTCTCATTCAATTTCTTCCCTTGATTAGTTTTAATCTTCACCATTGATTCTCATTTCAAAAATCTATAAATAGTGACCATTTGTCCATAATAATCATCCACAAGCTTTGAGTAAACTTACACTCTTGAATTGAATCTCCAATCTAATCAATTTGAGTGCAATTTGTGGGTCATTTGAGTTCATTTATTCATTAATTATCATTAATTTATTTTCATAGCATGGATTTTGTCTAAATTGCAACACTCCACATCCATGAAGGATATAATCCTATAATTGGATTAATGTTTGAATTTTCTTTGTTAGCTTTCATTTGATCTTTGTTTCAATATTTCATGTTTTGAAAATTAATTCTCTTTGTAAACAATTTTATTGAGGATTGTATGCTTAGTTAATAATTATCTTTGTTAATTTGATTCAATTTAGCTTTAATTGGTCAATTAAGTCATTTGTTGTGATTGAGTTTTTACATGTGCCAGGATAGTCTCAGGTAAAACAATGGCTATGACTTATTAGGTTATTCATACCTTTTATGTATTACTATGACATATCAGGTTATTCATACCTTTTATGTATTATTCTCCTTACCTCAATGAATCATTCTTTCATGTGATCAAACAAGTGTTCCATATGTCAGGTATGAACAAGGATACTCCTATCTATTTGCAAAGTCAAAGTCCATTGCATTGGATACAATGTTGCCCTAGTTTTTCATACCTTCGCACATTGGTTCTATTTTCTATATCAAAAATAAGGATTGTTATGAAGAATTAAGACAAAGTTATAGAAGAAAAGAAATATCATCTTTCTCATCACCATATCCAATAAAATCTTAGAATAATTATAGATTTATTGGAATTGTGAATCAATATCAACAAAAATGAAAGGTTAATTAATGAACCAACTTATTCTTCTATTTTCCATCCATATTCTATCTGATTCTCAGTAACATCCAAGTATCATGACTTAACAAAAATAAGTGCATCCATCTTGCATCCATAAACCGTCAGCATATCATAACATACATTCTACATATGGGTGTGTACAAGAAGTTGAGTCCACTTTTTGGCCAAAAAGTGGGTGTTTTCCTTGATTCTCGAAATTTGTCACATTTGACCTTAAAATTTGAAGGACTTAGAGATGGAATCCTAAAAATGGTTACTAACCATAAAATGTAATACTTGAAGTCTATTTTCCAAATATGTAATTTATTTTAATACCCAGATGACACAAATTGATTTTCAATAAGCATTTCTAAAAACCACTTTTTAAAACTCACCTTTTTTTACCATACCATGCATGTGTACATTGACCTAAATAATTGTATTTTTCTAAATCCTTTTGGGAAAATATTTGTAACTCACTACACTTTCGATAGATTTTTTCTGATTTTTATTGAATATTGTTTTGCTAATTTTTTACTGGCCATATTTGTTGTTTTGAAAATTTTTCATGTACATCATGCATAAGATGACATAAGCTTACCATATTTTTTATTTTTTTTCAAATTGAAAAGAATTGTTTGAAGTACGCTTTCGTACAATTTATTTTTCAAAAAATTATTTTAATAAAAAGTTATTAAAATACTAAGAATCCCTCATATTTCAAGTTTATGGACTAGTTTCATTAGAAATTAATTAAAAAATTTTAAAAAAAAAAAAATTGTTAAAAAAAAATACATGTTTGGAACCTACTAATCGCCTCATCTATAATGGGTTTTTAATTTCATCAAAAAAATTATGCAAAAAGTCTCTACATGTCCAAAGTCACTATTTTCTTTAAGGACATTGACATGGCATCTCAAGTTGTAGGTCAAACTAGGTCCAAAGCTTAGGTTTGGGTCCCCAAGCCTTTTCTTGAACCAAAAAACAAAGCAAAAACCTGACCAAAAATTAAAAAAAAATTAAAATGGGATCCCATTCTAAAATGAGATTCTGTTTCATCAAAAATATTTTTTTATACTTAAATGAAATGGGATCTCGTTCTGTAAAATGGGATCTCATTTTGCAAAACAAGATCCCATTTCTTAAAAGTATAAAAGAATATTTTTTTATGAAATAGATCGTTAAAAAATATGATCCTGTTTTAACAAGGGCCTCTACAAAATGTTTTAAAATGAGATCCCATTTTTTAATGAACCCATTTTTTAACAACCTATTTTAAAATAGGATCCCATTTTTGGCTTGGGACCCCAAACCTAAATGGTATCTCATTTTCTTGAAGCTAATTTTGAGTTTTTCTAAGGAAAAAACTTCCACGTTTCATCATCTTCTTGCATTTAACCATATGTATTATATGTCACATAAAAATGAAAAAATAAGTTCATCCATATCATCTATAACATATGCATCTCATTCATAAATCATATACATTTGTATGTCACATCATAGATAGAATAAAAAAATCACATTTGCATACATAATCATACATCATCCATAATGCATCCATATAGAATCATAGGGCATCCATCACATGGTATCATAAGCATGAAAGAAAACATCAAATAATGATTGCATCAAAATTCATCTCATATATATTAGAATCATCAAATGTCATGATACAAGTCAAGTATGTGATATACATGAAAATATATACAAGAGGCTATTAAAAATGAGCCCATGAATGAATATACATCAATAATCAGGAGCCCTATATTAAAATATTTCTATATAGGAGCTATCCTCTGCACTGTTGATCTTCCTATCAGTAGCTACCTAAGGGGCCTCCTTTGTTAGACTATCCTA